>WBZZ01003909.1:32500-67029 GCA_019918135.1 Paulinella micropora
TACTAATGCCAAAGTAAAAATCTTGAACATGTATTAATATATATATGTAAAAATTTCAAAGTGTAAAAAAAGTTTAAGTTATTGCTAACGTGTCAGACGTGACATTCAAGTAAAAAAAATCAACTTTTTTAATTTTCGACTGAATTTTAATTTTGGTTGAATTTCGGTTTTGGTTGGAAATTTGAATTTTTCAAATTAACGGCTGTATTCGTTGAGGGCGGCAAAATATCATAAATTTTGTAGGCATCACCCCCCGGATAGCCGGTAAAAAGTACCCTTTTCCTGGTGACAGGTGCACCAGCCTGTTTTTCAGTATTATTTGTCCGAATTGGACCTGATGCCATTTTATTCCTGGTCTGTTGCCGTTTTCCTTTTCGGCTTCACTGAGCTAATACAACGAGACATCATTCTCATTCTTGAACTGTGTTTGGTTGTATTACCGACTTTTTACTGAGCTATCGTTGGGGTCATTACATTTGGAGTCCACATCACTAGGGTGATTTCTTTCTGCATTGCCACACAAGCACCCAGAACGAATTTTGCTGACCTGTCTCACACGGGGACGTCAGACAAAAAACAAATATTCCAACACATAATCCTCATAGCATTTTTACAAAACAAATAATTTCATTGGCCTCAAGTAGGTGTCTCGTACCCTCTAGCCCAATCCATATCTGTGTGCTCACAAGGAGACATCATATACAGACTCTCTGTCGTTCTTGCTGTTCTCACACAGAGACCCAAGAAGAAGGAGGTGGACAGAAGAGTGAAGAAAGACACACAAAACACAAACAAGCATAGGGACAGGAGCACAACACTCTACCCTTCTAGTTTGTGCATTTATCTGCATTATCTCACACATACGTCAGAGTATTTTTGCAAATCTCTGATCGTTCTCAAAAGTAGGTCTGAGAACCTATCCGACCGACTGTCGACTTCTCAAGGAGAGCTTCTCTAGCTTCTCTATTAATATCTGTGTGTAGGTCCTGGTGCCTCATACTAGATACAATATAGAAAAGAAGGAGGAGAAAGAAATTTGAGTAAGGAGGACAAGAAATCGGAGAAAATCTCAAGGACTACTTCTCTCAAACAAAACCAAACGTACAAACACTGATATACAGAGGAAAGAGGATCCCACTCTACCCTCTCTCTTAGTTTCTCTCTTCACTAGTCAATCGACTGAAGGAGGAACAGAACTCTAACGAACGAAAACATAACATAGGAGCTGACACTGTCCTCCTGTTGTTTACTAATACGACACTATGTCAACAGAGACTAGTGAGGTGAGTGAGTATCTGGAACAAGAAGAAAAAATGCAAGAAGAAGGAGGAGGAGGATCGAATGACGGAGGATACGAAGAAGAGGAAACAGGAGGAGAAGGAAGAGAGGAAGAAGACGAAGAAGGAGAAAGAGGAGGAGTGGAACAAACAGAGAGCACTGGGGTACACAATATACCACCTGCCTCTACAGGAGGAGGAGGACGACAAACGATAAACTTGATTGAAGAGGGAGAGGTCTCAGAGGAGGATCAACGGTGGGTGAACGACCACTACGACCTCCCTAAAACCGCCTTTGATATTGTGATGGAGGCAAAGAAAGACACATATGTCTGGATCCCTCAGGATATGAGACGAGTGGGGAGTCGCACCAAAAGGGATGTCTATATCCCATTGTCAGATATCGCACAGTATCTCTGCAAACTGGTCTCCAATGTGGAGCAAAGGAAAAAGGTGCAACATATCAAGTTTGGGAATTCATATACCCACCTTGAAATACTTGATGCTATCTTTGCGGTGTACTCCCAAGCTCTAATTTGGGAACGTTCGTACGGCCCATAGGGCGAGGGTTACCTCCAGTACACATACCCAAGAGCAAGGGCTAGACTCCTCGCGACGGGTCAGGACCCAGTTGATAACGAGAAAGCGAAGACCAATTTCAGTTCGAGAACCACTTATGGGATATTCGCATATTTTTCGACTAAACTGAAGGCTCTGGAGGCGGGATTGAGAGAAATGGAGAGAAAGCTTACGAAGGCAGGAGAAACCCATCCTGTGATTGACGAGGTGGACAAAAATGACAGAATTCTGACCAAGCTCAGACTGTTGGTGGCTGCGTTGATGCACAAGGAGGCGTGGAAGAGATGGATTCCTACCAAGGATCACTCTTTTTTTATTGATTTTGCTAAAATTATTGTACAATGAGAAAGACAGTATTCCCACCCAAACCCGTAGCGGTTGCGGGGCGCCTGCACTACGACCACCAACATCAGGGACACCGACTAAGCGGGTTTGATGGCTGGGGGAGCATTTGGCCTTGAGCGAATGGCAGCCCGCTAGGATCTGTGCGCAAACGGTCCGGAGACACAGATGCACGTCGTAGAAAGGGTAGAGATAGAGAAGGAGAGAGAGAGATAGAAAGAGAGAGAGAGAGAGAGAGAGAGAGAGAGAGATGGAGAACGAAAGAGATAGAGAGAAAGAGAGCGAGAGAGAAAGAACGAGAGAGAAAGGACGACAGAGAGAAGGGACAGCCGATAGCCTACAGGAACCTCCCGACCAACACACAAACCTAGTAACCGGCTGGCACAGGCCAATTCAGACCGGGAAGAATCTTCCCGGAAGCGAAGCAGCCAACACGTCCCGGCGCATCTGGGCCCATTCGTCCAGGTCGAAGCGGGACTCCCATCCAGCGCCAATCCATGGGCGACCAGTCGTAGACACACCGATCCTGACTCGAGCAGGCCCACAGGGCACCAGCTGAATCGCAGGAACGCCAGAGAGAGAGAGCGCAACAAGGAAGAGAGAAAGAGAGGGGGGCCGGTCGTAGAGGAGAAAGAGAGGGAACAGAGTGAAAGTGATCCCACAAGGGAGCGCGGTCCAAGGCAAGAGGCCGCGCTTAAGCCTGGTCCGTCCGTCCCACCCAGGAAACATCCCCCCCACAGACCAGGAAACCAGCAGAGACGCTGGAAATTTGAAAAAACCGAATCCCGACAAGAGAGAGAAGACAGAAGAAGAAGCACAGTCAACCCTAGACGAGTCCTCCATCCCCATGACTATGCAGCTCCCTGAGAAGGGGGGGACACAGACAGGACGGATTACCCTCCCAGAGACTCAAAGCGGGCGGAGGCTAGGTCGGGAGAAAAAAGAGGCGGAAGGCTGGATGGGGGGGGGGGGGGGGGAGAGGAATTCAAAACTCTAGCCAGGGCTAGGCCCCTTCGGTTCCGTGGCCCCGAGGAGAGGTGGGATTCGATGGGGAGTCAAGGGTGGGAGGAAAAGGAGACTCCATAGGCAAGCTAGTGTGCCAGTGGGTCGTCTGACTTGCTGGTGGGCTAAGCGAGCCACAGGAGACCCTCTCCTCCCACATCTACGGGATCGGTGCGATGGATTTTCGTCCCCCCTTGGACTCAGCTTCGGTGGGATACCTTGGGCCTCTGGTGGACTTCCTTCTCCGCCTCTCCGCTCGCCTCCCGCCTCTGGACAAAGCAACAAAGGGGACCAGGTAGGGCGAAGGAGCACGCCCACCTACTGAGGGGGGAGGAAAGGAGGGTTTGGAGGAGGTCCCGCAGGGAAATGGTGAAGGAAATTCCAAGTCTGGATGATATGCTCATGGCAAATCCTGGTTAGGCCTTGGTAGATCTGCTGCGCGATGCTCTTGGAGAAATGGAAGCACAGTTCGTCAAATGAGGCTTGGGAGATGTATCCTCTCGCCCCCATTGCGATCATAATAAGATTGGTAGACATTGGACGTCTCCTAATGGTCTGCCTGCTTATCGCTTCTTCCAGCGGGAGGTATCGGTGATCATAGATCGCCCGCGGGTTATATCCCCACGCCTGATGGGACTTCCAGGGGATAGCTGGCCAGGTGCTGGGCGGGTCTTCTCCCCGAAACGCATTTGGGTCCTTCGGTCGGTAAGGGGGGTTCACCCGACGTCCATCTCGGTCCCAGGTATCCCGCCGATCGTCTGGCGACTGTCTCGCGGGGAGACAGGAGTCATCTTCGCGGACCAGCCATTGATCCTCCCGGGTCGTGTAGTCTATCAGGGTAACGTGGTTTGATCTTCGAGAGGCGGTGACCAGCAGGTCTATCTTGTGCGAAAAACCCGGTCCCGCCATGTCCACCATCACCTGCGCGGCGGGGTGAATGAAAGCCGGCGAGAGAGGTGGGGCAAGAAGGGGGGCTCCCTCCGGGGCGGGGAGACCTGCGTCCGCACGAGGGGGGGCACTATCTTGCTTCGGTCGAGGGAAGGCTCCCTCCTCCCCGATGATGAAGACTTTGCAGTCCGGTGCTATGCCATCGTCGTTGTCTGACCGCTCCAAGCAGCTGCGGATCCACTGTCTGCATTTGGAGTGCCGCTGATCCAGTAGAGACTTGAGGGCCTCCGAGTGGAAGGAGGACTTTGAGAGCAAGTAGTGGCTGATGCTCCCAGTGACCCTGCAGCCATACGGGCAGGAGGTCGAGGTGGCCCCCTTGGTAATCACAGTGCTGACCCTTGCCGGAGTGGGCCAGACATCTAGCTGGCATTTGAGTACTATGGCTACCTCTCTCACTGAACGGCCGCCGTTGGGTTGAAGGAAATGGTTGGTAATGGCTTGGAAGGGTCTGCGTATTTCCGAGCGGATCCCCCATGTTAGGCCGAAGCGGGGCGCCACTTTGAATTTATTAGCGTCTTCCGAGCATCTCTGGCGAAGCTTCCATAGGTTGTAGGAGGTCCAATTCTTCTTGACTTGGGCGATGGCTTGGTCTACTGACCCTGGAGCGACAGTCTCCTTGGTGAGAAAGTTAGTGACGGAGAGAACGACTGGGACCTCTAGTGCGTTCCATTCGAAGCGGGCCGGGGGAACGTCATATGCCTCCCTGAATCGGGCAAGGCTGTGTTCTGCATCGGATCGCTGCTGTCGCCCGTCGGGCCATGACGAGTCACTTACATGCCCTGGAGGGATGCGCGGGTTAATGCCAATGCACAGTGCTCTGCAGGCGCGGATCCAATGAAGTACCATAAGTCCGTCGCGGCGATCCTCCTTGAGCAGATGCAGGTGACCTTGCCATCCAAGGAAAGGCTGGTCTGGGGGGTCCGGAAGCTTGGGGCACTGCTTGTTGATGTCCTCTGGTATGGGGGCTTCGTCCCTGAGAGCGCCCCTGTTCACAGCGTTGACGTACCGCGGGTAGAAAGCTGGAATGATGCAGTCGGTGGGGACCTCCACCCCGTGGAAAACGGAGTGCATTCGCCATATGTCCGGTGGATGAATCGGTGGATGCATCAGTGGCGGGCGCGGTCCGCCGTCCCCTGCCCATCTGAACGAGAAGCGCGTGCTTGGCGGCTGTGGGTGGCAAGAGCTCTTGGGAGCAGCTCGGCGACCACGGAGGGGGAGACGCTGGGGACAGAGATCCTTGTTCCTGGGGAAGTAATAATCCCACGCTAGGCGTAGATGCGCATCCACCGCGTATTGAACGTATGGATCGGTCGAAAGGAGGCATTTGATAAACACCGTGAAAGTTCGCAGGTAGTACCGGGTGGAGAACTGGTGAAGGCCGAATCCTCCCCCTCCTCCTATGGGGCCGTAAAGCACCGCGTTTGGAATCTCCTGGGGAGACAGCTGAAGAGTCTCCCGGATATGGTCCCGAAAAGCTGTGTCTAGGTCCCGAAGCAACTTCTGGGGGAAGGGGGTCCACCCGAAGGAAAAATCTAGGATGCTGGTGAGGAGACACGTGAGGGCTTTCCTTTTCCTTGCAAGCGAGAGGTCGAGGCTGTGTATCAACCGGGCAGTAGCCACGAACCTTGAAATCGCGTAGTCTCTTTGGATCTGCGGGTTATTGTTGCCGTCGGTGTGGAGCCCCAGGGACCGAAAGACTTCAATTGCCGAACGGTTTCTAATCACGGTGGGGGGGCACGTCGAGTCCCGGCCGGGTGCAGTGAGAGAAATCGGGACAGCGTAGACACCTTTGCCCTCTTCACTAACCAGGCAGATGACAGAGCATTTTTCCGCCGCACAGATCTGGCGTGCGGCCCTAAGTTGCGTATAAAGAAGTGAGAAGCCCTTTTGTGCCTCGGGAATGTAGAGCTCCGGTGGACCATCCCCTCCTAGGGCTGCCCAGTTATCGTCCGCAAATTTGTGATCTGCAGTCAACGGGGGCCTCAGGGGGTAGACGGAGGTGTTCTGGGAGCGGTCGCTGCTAGTGCCATCGTAGAACCGGTATCCTGCTGGCATAAATTGCTGGGCAGGGCACAAGCGGGTAAGGTATTCGTCGAGAACCCCGTATGTGCCCGGGCTGAGCGATCCACCTTGAGGGATCCCTCGGGAGCGGTGAATTTCGTCCGGCAAAACAGCAGACTTCCCTGTAGAGTCCGGGACCTTGAGCTTGAGCGGGGAGTCTTTGAACCGATGGCGGAGGAAAGCAAACAGCTCGGGGAACTCCCCCTCCTGAGCCACCACATGGGAGTACGCTTCGCAGATGTAAGTGAGCTCCGCGCGGTCAAACGCCTTGCGGATGTCAGTGGAGAAGATGATAAGCGTCTTTTTCTTACCTGTAATCTTGGGGGCTGCCCGTAAATCGGCCAACATCAACCGCAGCACCATGTTCCATTCATCGCACCCACTCACAGTTGTTGTGTTGGCTTTAGAAGTCTTCCGGATGCACCCTGTGTGGAGCTTGAAGGACTCAACCCGAAAAGTGACGAGTTTTTCGTAGAGGTTGAGGATCGCGTTCGAAACCGTGATGCCCCGCCAGTCGGATACATTTGCGCCTGTCCCAGTCCCCTTCCAAATCTGGCTGAGAATCCCCGGCTTCCAGTCCTTTGGTAATCTCTTCTCCTTCCAGCAATGGGAGAAGAAAGATCCTAATTGGATCTTCGCGTCTTGCGAGAGGAGCTTGAAGATGTCGGGGGGTATACCATCGTCTCCCGGAGCAGGACCCTTTTTGGCCTGAATTGCATGCTCGATTTCACCCAACGAGAGCGGCCGACGAGCCAGATCGAGCGCCTGCTCTCGAGAGAGCGGGGGGGGGGGGAGGCACTTGAAGATATTGACGAATTGCTTGACCCGGTCCCCAGGAATATGAGACTCTTGGAACGGCCCTACAAGGAGAAGCCGTCCGTTGGAGTCTCGGGGCGGGGCCGAGCGCAGCCTCTCCCACTCCCGAATCCTCTGTAGCCGGGTCACTCTTCTTAGGACCGCCCACTTGGCGAGGCGGTCTGCACACTCATTTAGACGGAAGGTCCACTCAAAACTGCGTTCTTGGTGGGACTTGACCCAGTGGAAAGAGATCGGAGCAGTCTGCACGTGAAAGCGAAAGATGGCATCCCATAGGGGGGGCTTCGACCGCGTCTTGAACAGTTCGTGGGCCTCCCCTTCCAGATTCGCGTCCGATAGAGAAGATGATTACCCTTTTCGCGCAGGTATTTTTTCAAGCAAAATACCAGCCCGAAAAGGGTCTTTCAGACCAAAAATCACCACCATAAGAAATTAAAGAGAAATCCTATTGACGAAGGAAATAAATCAAGTAGACAGCTAACGACGAAGGAGATAAATCAAAAAGGAAGCGAAAAATTAATAATTTAATTAATTATTTTACATCTAAAAAAATAATTCTAATAATATAAAAGTAAAAAGACTTTACAAAAATGGCTTACCGCTACCTAACCGACGAGACCATCCTGCCGACCGAGGTTATCAAGTTAATCTGCGAATTTACGGGACCGAGGGAGAAGTGGGTGAGGAGGAGTAAAGATGAAACAATTAAGGGCGACTTACGATATTATATGGACGAATGTTTTATTAATCATAAACCAATAAACAGAGACGAAAAAAAACAACTACTAAAAGCAAGAAGGCAAATTCCAGAATTTATGCTTTGCCATATTAAACGATTTACTAAATCTATGATAAAAATAAAAAATATTGAAGTTGAAAATCGTAGAATGTATGCGGTTAGAAAAATGTTTGAAATCTACAAAATCGTTGAATTATCAAAAATAGAAGAACAAGTATTCTGGATATTTGAAGAAAGCTTAAAGGGAGAATGTAATACGGCTATGTTCTGGGGTTAATGGATAAACTACACAAAATTATTTTTTTCTCTTTTACTTTGTATTATATTACCAATATCAATATCCTCTCGCTTCATTAGTTCTCTTATTCTCTTTTCCTTCGTTATCTCTTTAACTTGTTCATTAATTTGTTTTTCTTCACCAACCTGGCGGTCAAACTTAGTCTTTAATAACTCACGAGGACTTACTAGCTCGTCCGAATTTAATATTAATTTGAAACCCTTTCTACCCTTAACGGTGAAAATCTGTTTGCTGTATTGTTTTCCTCCCTTTGAAAATATCGTCCTCTTCAACTCACGGCGGACTTTATCACCCTTTTCAAATTCATCTATTAAATGGTCGCGGTCAATCCGTTGTTTATTTTTATTAACTCCTTTGAATACATCAATCGGACGAGCTTGAATTGTTCTATGATGTCGCATATTATAAGCATCCACCATATCGTCAATATAAGTCAACCAATCAAAATTGCCATTAGTTTGAAATAGAATGTCAAGCCACCTTCTAATAGTTCTAATAACTCTGTCCACAATCGCAAGAGCCCGATGATCGCCCACTTCAACCGTCCGATGCTCAATATTATTCTCTCTAAAATAATCTTTCACCGCTCCTTTATATTCACTTCCGCTGTCGGTTGTAATGCTATCGGGCGTGTATGGTATTGATTTCAAAGCTAAATAAACTTCTTTTGCCGTTTTATTTTTAAGAGGTTTAATGATTAAAAATCGGCTGTTAGTGTCAATCCAAAACAACATCCAAGCATATTTTTTATTACCTTTCTTGTCTTTAAGTTTAGACATATCTGCCAAATCTACGAAAACTTGTTTAAGCGGTTTATCAGACCATATCGTATTCCATCTATCGGTCGGTAATCTTTTTTGGTAATGTATTTCAATGCTTGTTGTTCCTTTCTTTCATCTTCATCTTCGGGTTCGTTGTTTTGTGGATTGCTATGTTTGTGGTCCATCTAATATTTTATCACACCTAATGCTGTATCCTTATATATTAATCTTTCTTCTTTTTCTATTTCAAAACAATAATTAGAACAAAACTCATAAGTATAAAATCGGTCAAAACTGTCATCAATCGCTGTAATTTGTCTATTAGCTAAACACAGAGTTAATCCACACACATAGCAACTATTGAAGTCATACTCACGATGATTATATAAATAGTCCATAATATATATTCTGACATCCAACGGTAAATTTTTTATCAGGTCCATTATATACTATGTCAGATTTTCCTTATCGCATAATAACAAAAGAAGAGAGAGACGAAGCATTCGCAAAACTTCAAGAAGGAAAATTAACAAATTCATCAGTCGGAAATAAGGCGAGCGATTATTATTTTCAAAAATACAGACTAAGAACAAAGTTGGGAAAATTGAATGCCATAGATTATTGGAAAGATAAAAAAACAAAATAAAAGAAAATGACAAAAGCCTTCATAGAAAAAACCCATCAACTATTGGAACAGTTGGAGGATTAAGAAGCGCTTTACAAATGGGGGGAGTTGAAGCAGGACAATTTAAGCCGACCGTAGCTGTTTATATTTATCAGAAATTTAAGCCAAAAAAAATATTAGACTTCTCAGCAGGGTGGGGAGATAGAGCGGTGGCGGCGATATCGCAAAATATACCATATATCGGCATTGATAGCAAGAAGTCGCTTAAAACTCCATATAAGGCTATGCTCAACCACTTCGGCGGAAATGTGAAAATGATTTTTAAACGGAGCGAGGACATAACATTTCCAACGGGCTACGACTTGGTTTTTACTTCTCCTCCTTATTACAATACAGAGAAATACCCCCATATGAAAATACACGACACGATTGAAGAATTTAGAGATAAGTACTGGATACCGACAATAACTAAGGCCTACCAAAATTTAGAAAAAGGCGGACACATAGTTTTGAATATGCCAGACTATATGTATAAAATGACTAAGCCGATTTTAGGAAAGGCTAGAAAAATTAAAATGCCGATACAAAATAGATTTTCGTGGAAAGGCGATAAACCCCGCTACGAATACATTTATTATTGGAAAAAGAACTAAAACTTTAAAAACATCTTTGAAACATCGCTACTTTCTTTTTTTGGTTTCTCTGGTTGTTGATTATACACATTAACATTGACGGGTGCTCTACCTCGCCCGCTCTTCACTGGTTTTTCTACTTCTACATCGCTTTCGCTATCACTCTCACTCTCCTCTTCCACTTTCTTTTTCACCACTTTCTTCTTCTTCTGTTTAGTCTTTAATTTAATACCCGCAACCCGACGGGCAACGATATCTACAAAGTCCTGTTCTACTTCCTCATCCGAACTGCTCTCCTCACTTAGCTCACCGTCCCGCCCATCAATCATATCCTTAGCCAACTGTTTCTTAGACACATGGTCCATCTTTTCGTCTTCGTTCATTTCTTTCACATTCTTAGCCTCTTCCTCCGCTAGTAGTTCTCTCGCCCTCTCAATCTTTCTCTGCCTCGCATACTGTTTCTTCATTACAGTAGCTTTTTCAAGATTTTTTATGGCAATCTCTCTATTTCCTCTTGGCATTTTCGGTTGTATATCTAACCAAAAATAATTTTTATACGGATTAATTATTATCCAAAATATACACCTCAACAGGTTTTGGTGAAGCACGGTTCAATGGGCAGTCAATATAAATCGCTCTTAGGCTTGTCTGAAATTGCGGTGGACTCACTAGATATAGCCAATCTTGATTTAACGAACACAAACATAGTGGGCTTATACACAGATAGGGTGCCAGAAGATGCTGACCCCGTAAATCTTTATTTTACTAATAGCCGATTTGATGCGAGGTTGGCTTTAAAATCAACAACGGACTTAAAAGAAGGCACTAATCTATACTATACTGATGGTAGGTTTGATGCGCGACTAACCACTAAATCAACCACTAACCTATCCGAAGGCACTAATTTATATTATACTAATGCTAGGTTTGACACTCAATTAGCAACAAAGAGCACAACTAACTTAACCGAAGGAACTAACTTATACTACACCACAGCAAGGGCTAATACAGATTTTGACACAAGGATAGCAACTAAATCAATAGATGCTTTAAGTGATGTAATCATAACAGGCACCCCTGCCGATAACCAACTTCTTATTTACAGCACTGGGCAATGGCGAAATGTTGCTTCTCCTTTTCTTAGATTGGATGGTCTCACTATGATGTTTGGAAATTTAAATATGGGAGGTTTTAATATAGTAAATGTCGGTAATGTTGATGGTGTTGATGTTTCTGCCCTTGATAGTTCTGTGGTAAAACTAACAGGAGACCAGACTATAACAGGAAACAAAACATTTACTACTTATGTAGCCGTAAAAGACTCAAATCCATTAAACACTGGCAAGTTATTCTTCAATTACAACAATAATATGGGTTCTATTTATTCGTCGGAGGCGGGTGGAGCCACGGGCTATCCACTAACTATTGTAGGCTCGTCCATACTTTTTGCTCCAACAACAGGTGGTGGAATGACATTAACAAATAATGTTTTAAATTTTAACAGCACGACAGCAATCAGCGGACTGCCCGCACCATTCTATGATGGCGATGCTTCAACAAAAGCATATACCGATACGAAACTGGCAAAGGACGGCACAACGGCTATGACGGGCAGTTTAAATATGGGAGGATTTTCAATAACAAATGTTAATCTTGTTGACAACATTGATGTTTCTGCCCTTGATACCGCAGTCGTCAAACTAACAGGAGACCAAACCATAGCGGGTATTAAAACATTCAGCAATGTGGTAAATGCGAGTGCGGGGATTGATATGAAAAGCCAAAGCATAACAAATGTTAATCTTGTTGATGGTGTTGATGTTTCTACTCTTGATACTTCGGTTGTCAAACTAACAGGAGACCAGACCATAGCAGGAAATAAAAAATTTACTTCAACAATAGAAGTGCGGGGTGCCACAGGTCCAACCGCTTTTGATGGTATCGGTATTGCCTTTGATACGGCGACAAATATAGGAGAGATTGTGGCACAAAAAATAGCAACCGCGGCCTATTATCCAATACAAATAACGGGGTCATATGTTGATTTATATGCGGGTGATAATGTAATCGCGACAGCAACGGGCACGACACTATCTTTAAACAACAGAAAAATTACAAATTTGGCCACACCAACAGCAACAACGGACGGGGCGACAAAAGGATATGCGGACACATTGGACGGACAAAATGTGAAACTAACAGGAGACCAAACAATAACAGGAATTAAGATATTTAATGGAACAAGAAATGACGTAAAAGCACTTACCTTATTAAGCCAAGCCGATTTCAATAATGTGGATATCACAAATGGCGGAAATATAACATATAATGGGGCGAGGATATTAAACCAAAACGGAGGAGATATCTTTTTCAGTCAGACAACGGGTGATTATCAGTATTTCTTATTTACTCTAAATACTGCTACAAGCGGAACCGCGAACCAAAGAGGCTATGTATTTACGAATGTAGCATCTGATGTAAAAGGGGCGGGACTTTATATTTCAAAACTTTTGGATAATAAAAGTGCTTCGTCTGACATTGTCCGTTTTAACAATGCTGGCGGTATGCGGTTTTATGGAGCCTTAGATATGAATTCAAACAACATAACAAATGGCGGAACAATAACAGGAACGACAATTACTTCAACCGCGGGTATATCAACAACAACAGCAACCGCAAGCGGATTATTAACAGCGACAGGAGGGTCTAGCATAGTTATACAAGGAAATACTAATGGAGGTAATACGAGAGGAATATTTTTGTGGGACACTGGCAACACCAGTTATGGTATTTATATGGCTTCAAATGGGGGAGCCACAAATACCAGAAGTCTAGCGGGAGGGTCTGCGGTTGCAGGCAATGATTTCACTTCTTTTGCCGTTAGATTTAGGGTAAGTAATGCTTCAACCGACGGATTTATCTGGGAGAACTCGTCCGAACAATTGTTAATGTCATTAAACGGGGCAAACGGGACTTTATGGACAAAAGGTCTAATAACGGCTAGTGCTGGTGTATCAACAACTACGATCACTGCGAGTGGATTGATAACAGCAAATGCGGGGATAACATACACAGGAACATTAACCTCGGCAACAAATACAACTGGGGCAAAAATAGGAGTTCAGGGAGCAACAGACGGGACGAGCGCGAAAGGAATATTTCTATGGGATACGACAAATACAAGTTGGGGGATTTATGCGGCATCTGGTGGGGCTGCAAATACTAGAAGTTTGGCAAATGGTTTAGCCGTTTCAGGAAATGATTTTAGTTCGTATAGTTTTCGGTTTAGGGTTGCTAATGATTCTACAATGGGTTTTGTGTGGGAGAATTCAGCAGAGCAATTGTTAATGTCGTTGAATGGGGCGAATGGAACTTTATGGACAAAAGGATTGATAACGGCAAGTGCGGGAATTACATATTCTGGGGTGCTAACAACGGCATCAGCATCAACTAATGGGGCAAAAATAGCAATTCAAGGACAAACAGACGGGACGAATGCGAGAGGAATATTTATGTGGGACATCGGAGATTCAAACTGGGGGATTTATATGAGCCAGTCTGGGGCAAGTAAATCGTTAAGTGGAGGAACAGCACCAGCAGGAGGAGGTGGAGGATTAACTTCTTATTCTATTAGATTTAGATTAAATGGTTCTTCAACGAGTGGGTTCATATGGGAGAATAATTCAAATACTGCTTTAATGTCGTTGAGAGGAAGCGATGGGACTTTATGGGTATTAACAGGCCCCGTTCAAACATCAGACAGGAGAAAAAAAGAAGACATAAAAGAGTGTTTAGGCTTAGATTTTATTAATAAGCTAAATCCAGTTTGCTATCGTATGATTGATGATAAAAAGAAATGTAGGACTGGCTTAATAGCACAAGAGGTAGAAGACCTACTAACAGAGATGGATATGCTAGATTTCGCTGGATTTTCAAAAGAAAAAATTATGGTTCCCTGTCCAAAGCAAAGAGCTGAATGCGAATTGAAAGGTGTGAGTATTAATCCAGAAGATGTTAAATGTGTTGATAGTGGTGATGTTGGTTATGGTATAGGTTATTCTGAGTTTATCGCCCCGTTAATTAAAGCCGTTCAACAATTATCAGAAAAAATAAATAATATAACTAATGATATAGCTGACTTAAAAAAACAATTAGCAGAAAACTCAAACCCAATATAGTTTTTGAGATTGTAAGACTTACTATGCCACCTAGATTACACCCTCCACCTCCACTCATTGATATGGCAGATGGCGAACTAACACCAGAGTTGAAGAACCGTGTTTTGGATATTTCGTTGAAGAGTGAGGAAAAAAAAGTAGAGCACGAATTGGAAGATAACTGGAATTGTTGTTGTATAAAAAACAGGCCAACCGACAGCCGACTTATTAAATACTTATTTCAAATGGGTATCATTATCGCCATCATAACACTTTGTATAGTAAGGTTATCTGAAAAGAACTTACCTTGCGAAACAGCCAACACTTATGTAGGTATTTTAACACTATTAATAGGCATCTGCCTTCCTAGCCCTTCTAGCTCAAAGAAGTGAGCACTCATATAGCTGGGTTTTATACCAAGAGCTATCACCAGCACAGATTAGCGGAATAGCTTCATCAAAACTAACACACCAATCGCTGAAAGGTTTATACACACATTTAAATTTGGTTTCTATTACTTTTTGAATACACCACACACAACTTTCATTTTTTTTATCGCTGACCCGCGAATAGAAATCACAAGCAGTCCGAGCAGAAATATTAATTAATAAAAAGTTTATAAATGTAAATATAGAGAGCATCGCAAATGGCGGACTATAAATTCCAAAAGATTATTTTTCTGAGTAATGATTTTACGGGCGGTAGCAAGACATTTGACAAAACCATTAAATTGAACTTTACACCAACTAGAATGAATGTTAAGTATATCCACTATATGAATGATATGACTGAAACGAAAACAAAAATTCTTCATATGGACCGCATTGGAATTATTGGCACATTCGCCGATAGCAACACCGCAAACATTTCCAATCTTAGCTACAACTTAGGTATTATTAATTGGACCGACGGGCAATACAGTTTTAGAGTGCTTAAAACAGACAATGGCAGTATTGAGACTGACCTGCTAGCTGGAAGAATTGTTATTTGTTTAGAATTTCTGGCATAATAAAAATATAGAGTGATGGAGAAAATAAATAATGTAAAGGTTAAACCAGTCAAGCAAAACGGAGATGGAGACAAGTTGGCAAAAGGATATAAGTTATTTGATGAACCGTATGCCAATATTTTTCTTCTCGCTCGCAAGAAGAGTGGCAAGACGACCGCACTGTTTGAAATCCTGAAACGAACGACCGACAAAAAAACGAGGATTGTTATCATTGCCAGCACAATCCACAAGGACCACATTTACAAAGAAATGGTTAAGCACTTCAAGAAGAAGGGAAACCCGATGGCTATATATACATATTTGAAAACGGAAGGACTGTCTGTGATTGATTACGAGTTAGATAAACTGAATAAACCTGATGAGGAGCAAGAAGAAGGCGAAATCATTCAAGACGGTAAAGAGGAAGTAGAAAAACCGAAGTTTATTTATTTTGGTAAGGAGGAAAAGAAGAAGCAGGAGGGAGGCGAAAAAGTAGAGAGACCGTCTAAGTATCAAACACCAGAAGTTGTGTTCGTGTTAGATGACCTAGGCTCAGCTTTAAGGGATAAGTCCGTGAGCGACTTGTTGAAGCGCAACAGGCATTTCAAATCAAAGGTGATTATGTCTAGTCAGTATCTTAACGACCTAAAACCTGAGGCGATTAAACAGCTTGACTACCTTCTTATTTTTCCCGGCCAGTCTCAGGATAAAATGGAACTAGTATATAAGCATTTAGACATCGGCTTTGACCTTGAATACTTTATTGAAAAATATCACGAGGCGACCAAAGAACGATTTAACTTTTTGTATGTGGATGCGGTATCGGACGAGCTGAGGCAGAATTTCAATAAAAGATTTTTGTAATTTTATTATTTATTTTTTTCAGAACTATATAGGAACCTTTTTTGAAAAAAAGCTTCACCAAAAACTTGGAGGTGCGGAGGCGAAGTCTCTGCATGCCAACATCACCAGTGATTATTTCACAACCAGCGGGATACAATATCAGCTACAATCCCAGTATGCCACAAGCGGGAGGACGAAAGAAGAAAGGAAAAAAGAAACAAACAGGAGGCAAAGTTAATTGGAAAAAAGTTGGAAAAGCGATAGTGGATGCTAATAGGTTTATCAAGAAGAACCAGTTGATTTCAAGGGGTGCTACCTTTCTTAGCGATGTCGGAGTGCCTTATGCTGACCGTGTAGCAAAGGCCGCGATGAAGCAAGGATACGGCAAGCAACGAGGTGGAGCCGTTAAGTTTCGTTAGCAGGGGCAAGCCCCCGCACCCCCAACATTGGTTTTATATTACTGGCTATCGCCGTAGGAGATAAACTAAACTTTCTATTAATTTTTTTTACTAATAATATACAACCAGTAGTAATGCGAAGTAAGCCAAAGAAACAAAGACCGCCGAGGATATACAGAACCAAAGATGGTCGGCCATATATTAAAGTGAAAGGCAAACGAGCATATCTCAACTTTGGCGAGAAAACGAATGACCTTTCAACACTTCAAACTGTTAAACTGTTTCTGAAATATATGAAAGGGGATACCCATTCCAAACCAAACAGGCGGGGTCGTAGGGGCGGAGTCCCTACAATTGTTAAGTCCGAATTCAATCGCCTTGAACACGAGAACCGCAATCAGATACAAAACAACCTGCTGAAAAAATATGAACTAATACACGAGCAGGAGGAAAAGGAAAAGAAGTTAAGAGAACAGGCGGAAGATGAGAAGAAAAGAATGGAGAGGAAGGAGAATGCTGACATTAAAGAAAGACAAGAAGACCTCATAAGGGAGGCGAACAGAGAGCAAAAACTTATAGAGGATGTAAAATTTGAACAAGATAGAAAAAACAATTTGATGTTATTACCACCTTTCCAACCTCAATACATACAAGCACCACCCCAAGCACCACAACTAGGGCCACCACAAGCACCACCCCAAGCACCACCCCAAGCACCACAAGCACCACCACAAGCACCACAAGCACCAGAAGAAAAGCAGATGCCATTGAAAACAAAAGAAGAGAAAAAGGCTGAAAAGGAATTAAAAGAAAAATACATTGAATTAATGAAGAAAGCGGGCTTTACAACTAAATTTATTAAAGGATTGAGCAAAACAGAATTTATCAAACTTGGCACTGGAATAGAAAAAGCAATAGCCGATGCCCAATCAGCAGATGAGCAGAAAGAACTGGCGGAACAATACAAAAAAGAATTAGAACAAGAAAAAAAACTAGCGGAGGCCAAAGCGAAACACTTTGAAATTAAAGACAAAATATCATACATATCCGCAGGTTTAAGAAATGATTACAAGTATCCAAAATTGGATATACCCAAAACTTTGGGCCCTGCTTTGGAAAAAGAAATGAAAGCTCGGGGCAAACCACCACCCAAAAAAGTTAAAGGAAAACACACGACAGCGGGTATGGCACAAGTTATAGTAGATGAAGGCATTGATTTAGGAATAGACCAGAATGAAATGAGAAAGAAACTCGCGGATTATTTGGGAATAAACCAAGCTGGTGCTGGGGCGAAAACAATGGAGGAATTAATCCACAAACTTTTAACGATAGCAAAAATTAAGAAATATTTGAAGAAGGGTAAATACAGGAAAAAATGAAGAAGAAGGATTATGTAAATAACTTAGTATCTGAAATGAGAAGCGACCCAAACATTAAAAATCAAGTTTCAAATAATCTCGGTATTCAGCCAACCGAGGAAGCAACCCCAGCCACAGATGTAGACACCATTCAACCGCCAGCCCCCACCACAGATGTAGACACCATTCAACCGCCAGCCACCGAACCACCACAACAACCGCCAGCCACCGAACCACCCACAGAAGAGCAACAAAAGCTACCCGTTAACTTAGCGGGGGAAGGTAGAGGGCTAATGACGGATGAAATAGACAACATTATGAAAAAGCACGATTGGTATTTGGGAACAGTAGCGAGCGACGAAATAAACAAACTGAAACCAGAAAAAAGAAAGAAGTATGGCTTTATAATGAACTGGGATAAGTCTAGCCAACCAGGCTCACATTGGATTGCTGTTTGGATTGACACAATTAAAGATGACACTATTGAAATCTACGACCCTCTCGCACTGTATAAGCCGACTGAACTATTTCTACACCAAATGAAACAGCTTATTGAAAAGAGTAAGCCGAACACATATCTACTTATGAAGGTTAATCAGGTTAAAAACCAATCAAACACAACAGATACCTGCGGATGGCATAGTATTAGGTTTTTGTTAGAGCGGGCAAAAGGTAATCGGTTTAAATTTGCCAGCGGTTGGACAGACTTAAAAGAAAAAGAAGCGGATGAGTTGAAAACCCAGAACGGCTACGGCTTTGACACTTTCATTTAGTAGGGGCCTGCTCCCCCTACGACCCCGCCAGTAAAATAAAAATATATTTTAAAATATATAATATACTTGGAGGTGCGGAGACTAGTCTCTGCGATGGAGTATCGTGGCGGGCGAAGCTCTAATATTTACTATGTCAATAGCAAAAATAGGATAAACGGCACGGACAGTGATTTCACACACTCCATTGATATGAAATCGCTAGACAACCCAACACATTGTAAAATTTTACATATCTATGTGCCTAAATCGTATTATTCTGTTTCTTCGCCATACAATACTTTTACACTTAGTGAAGATGGATTTGAGGCGCTAATTACGATACCCGAAGGAAACTACACAATGAATAACTTAAAGAATAAACTGGCGGAGGTGCTAACCGCAGACAGCCCCAATGACTACACATACACAATAACAAGCAACAACACAAACACCGACCCAGAAGATGGTAAGCTATTATTTACAGTAGCGAATAACGGAGGAATTCAACCGCGGTTTATATTTGACACCGAAACTCGTATTCACGAAGTAATGGGTTTTGACCGCGACTCAACATATTTCTTTGCTAATAATACCATTAGGTCCCCAAATGTCATAATCTTGACTGGCGAAAAAACATTATATTTACAGTCAGACCTCGTTGGGGAAGGCGATAATCACGTATTACAGGAAATATACACAGCAAATGAAATCCCGTTCGGCTCTGTTATCTATGACGGCTCTGGTAGTGAATACGGCAAACGGCTATCTACTAGTTCAAGCAATGTGTATCGGTTTTACTTAACTGACGAAAACGACCAGCCAGTTAATCTCAATGGGCTCGGCATTGTTATGACATTGTTGATTTACCGCGAGACGAATTATTTTAATTTATTTACATCATTCTTTAATCTACTCAAATCAAGGTAATTAATTAATTTTTTTTTCTCGGATTAAAATATAGGAACCTTTAAAAAAAGCTTCACCAAAAACTTCGGGCACTTACACAAAATGCCCACACAACACGGAGGCGAACTAGATTTTAGCAGGACTGACTACATCAGTGCTTCTTATCGCTTGAATAAGCTTACCCCTCGTGAGGGTTCTATTAATATCACTGTTTCTACCGCAGGAGGACAGGAAAGCAACTTTGACCTTATCAGCCGTCCTTTTAACTTGGCTCGTTCTGTTTTGAGTTTTAATTATGCCCCAGATGCGAAGGCTGGAAACTACAATAAATGCTTTATTGATTGCCTGGCCCCGATTAGGCAGATACAATTGATTACGAGAGGTGGTGTTTATCTGTGCGACATTAACGAAGTCGGCAATATCACCAAGATGATTTGGAAACCCGAAACCTCCATGGATGATTTACTCGCTTTGGAAAACCACGACAATGGAAGTGGTGCTGGTTGTATGCTTCAAAAGTGTAATGCTACAACTACATTTCAACCCGCCAGTGATGCTACAAGGTTGGCCGCATTACAAACAGCATTGGCCGCTTCAGCAATAGCAGGAAATGCGGCGGGGCAAATTGATACTGGTATTGATGTTGCTAAGGCTCAGGTTCAGGCCGCATTAAAGGCTTGGATGGCACAACCCACCACAAATGCCCGCCGACACGATGATGCCCTTATCGCGAATGAGACTGGCACGAGTAAGTTCGTTAATGTTGCTTTTAATGAGGCTAAGTATTTTTCAGCTGGAACTATTAACAATGCCAGCCCAAGTGTTAATGTTAAGATTAATCTTGGAATGCTTTACAATACTATTTTCGCTCTGGATAAAACTATTATGTTTCCAGAAATTTTGACTATGCGGATTGTTTGGCAGCAGACACCCAAAATCTTTTATTATAACAATGATGCTCTTTCTACTGGTGGTGGCACTGTTGCGGTGGCGGATTCAAATGTTACTATTACTCATCTCAGCCTGTTCTTAGCTGTTGAAACTAACCCAGATGTTGTTCAATCAATTCAACAGAAGATTATGAGCCCAGAAGGTATGAGCTTCAACATTGATTATTCTTATTTGTATAAAAATACTGTCGGGCTCGCTTCAACTTCTCAAAATGTTATCCTTAGATTTGACAGAGGCCACGGACGACGAATTAAGAAAATTTATCACTCTGTTTTCAACACAACCGAAAATAAGAACACTGCCTATGACAACAGCAATCTGCTCGGCTCAAAGGTCCAAACTTTTTATACCACACTAGACGGAGCACGACTTCAAGAATTCAATGTTGATTGTCAAACTGGAAAACTAGAAGACTATATGTATCTTAAACCAAAGTTGGAAGGCTCTTCTTTGATGAATAGCAATGTTTATCAATACAACTGGGTTTGGTGCGATAGCTTTGACAATACTCGTCCGCTGTGGAGCAAGGACCAAAATGAAATCAGCGGATTATCCCTAGACACCGAGCGACGATGGGAGTTTATTGCTACAACTGCGAATATTGCTGCCAATCATTACACATTTGTCATCACTCAGCAAGAAGTAAATGTTAAGAATGGCACCATTACCAGAAATTAAATAGGGGCAAGCAGGTAATTAATTTTTGATAGATTATTTATTTTTTTCTTAAAATATACAACCTACGGTCGTAGACAGTACGAAGCTATGACAACCCACCAACGAAATTTGATAGCACAAGATGATGGAGGGAATTTTGTTAATTTGAAATGCGGAACTTATGGAGAGTTAAAAACAAAATTAACTGATGACAACTTAACAGCATTCGGCGAAATATCCACAGCACAATACACACCAATTATTCAAGACATTTATGTATAATGTGAATTCTGCTAAATGGGATAGTGCTATTGTTAATTCTACTGTTGAAATGAAGAATTCAATGGCTAGTATATCAACAACTGCCGTGGCAGGGGCTAGCGGATACATTCAATCAAAAAAAAGAATTAAATATCGTGCTGGGATGGGAGTGTGTGTGAGATTTACCGCTTTATGGGCTACAACGGAGGCTAATGGAGCACAATATCTTTCGGCAGTTGGATTAGGTGATAGTGCTTTTACAGATGGTTTCTTCTTTGGTAGAGAAAATGGAGTAATGAGAATATATCATAACCGAGGAGGGGCGACTGTTAATTCTTATGCTCAAACAACTTGGAATGTTGATAAGGCGGATGGCAAAACATATCTACCCGCAATTGATTTTACGAAGGGTAATGTATTTCAAATTAAGTTTCAATACTTAGGATTTGGTCAAGTATCTTTCTATATTGAAAATCCAAACACGGGAGATTTTCAAATGGTTCACGCCATTCGTTATGCTAACACACAAACTTTAACAACACTGAATAATACTACTCTACCTTTTTCAACCTATATAGCAAATGTTGGTGCTGTTGTAGCAGCTCAAAATATTAAAGTCGCTAGTGTTGGATGCTTCATTGAAGGAACAGAAATTATAAGGGGTATTCCATTTATTTATGAAAGAACCGCCAATGCGACCAATGCTGTTGCCCACGTTTTTACAATGAGAAATAATGCGACTACGGGAGGTGGTGCTCTTACAAATTATAGTATAGTTTATCCGCGACGACTAACTATCTTAAATACGGACTCTAAGACTAGTTGTATCATTAAAGTAATAAAAAATGCTACGCTTACAGGTGCCGTGTATGCTGAAAATAATGCTAATACAAGTCTGGTTTCGTTTGATACTACCGCGACAGTGGCAAGCGGAAATACCATAGCGGTTATCTTTGTAAATTTGAGTAGTGCTGAGACGGTTAATCTAAATGATTATGATTTGGACGATATGCTACCAGGGGAAAGATTAACTATAACATCGCAAGCGACATCAGCTCAAACTATAAGTATGCAGTATGCTCTTACTTGGTTAGAAGACCCGTAGATTATTTTAGAAATATTTATTTTTCCAATAGTATAGAATGTCGTGTAAAGAGTGCGAAAAAAAAGATGAATTAACTGCTAGGGTTAATGATTACCAATTCTGCGATGAAACTTGTGCTATCGCATACTTTACAAAAAATGAAGATGATGCTAGACGGGAAAACTTAATTAAGTTCTTTACAAAGGCTAAGAAAGCCCGCGAGGAACAGCAACCTAATTAATTATTTTTGTAATAATTTTTTCTAATATAATAATATAGCAATGTATAGTCGTAAGTTATATTTTGTGGGTGGTAGGCGGTTTCTAACAAAAGCATCTATCAAATCCTACATAAGAAGAATGATAAACAAATATAACGATGGTGAAGTGCTGAACCCAGAAGATGGCAATTTCGTGCTAGACCTAATAACCCATCACCCTTGTCTAAAAAATGGCATCATTGATGTTGAAAGTAATTTGACCACTGGGAGAAAACACTTTCGTGTAGATGGTAAGCCGTTTTCGTGGAATTGCTGTGTTGACCTCATAGGCCTTAGCAAATTAAAAAAAATGGCGAGAGTGATAAAAGAAGCAAGCAGGAATACGATAAGACCTCAAATACAAGAATATCTTGACATCGTGGCTATTGATGTATTCGTAGAACCCAGATACATATGCGAAATAAGTGGTGATATATATGAGCGAGTTGATGTTCACGTAGACCACCACTTTGACATCATAAAATTCAAAGACATCCTTCAACAATACCTTGAAGTGAATAGAGAATTAGAAGTTGAAGATAACCTATTGAAAGAGCCGCATTTCACCAAATTTAGCGACTTTCACAAACAGAAAGCAATACTGCGAATTATAAAAAAAGAAATCAATATAAGAGGTAAAATGTATCTCATTCGTCAATGAAGGTGATTTTTCAATTCATCCTTATTACTACACCACGGCTGACGAACTAACCATTCAATATATGGCTTATCAATCTTGGCTATGTCTTCTATTTTTTTGCCCTTGTATTTGCCGAAATGAAACAAGTTTGGTTGAGCATTTCTCATTTCTTCAATCGCTTTTATTTCGTCGTGGATTACCTTTTGGATATCTTCCAACGAGAAGGATTTTTTTTCGCCTTCAATGGAAAGTTGTTGGAACTTCTCGCACAGTCTAGTGAGGGCGGACATAGTAGGGGGTATATAGTTGGTAGGAAAAAAATAATAATTAAATATATAGAATGACCGAGTGGATTGTCTTTGTTAAGGCTTACTCTGCTAAGCATAACATAACCTATGGTGAAGCATTGAAAAAGCGGGCAAGGAATGGAAAGGACAAGCCCTTTCAAACCCTCGGCGGGGTCTACAAGGAGGTAATGCGGATTTATCGGAGGATGTCTATTTGTCTTCGTCGGATAGAAAGGGAGCTAACGGTTGGAAGCCTGTCGCTAGCAAAGAGAAATCAACAGTGTATGAAAAAGATGGTAAGGCGATTGTAGCATTTAGGGGTTCAGTAGATAAGCGAGACTTACTCACCGATGTAGCATTGGTAAAGGGAGTATTAAAAAGAACTCCTAGATATAAAGAAGAACAGAAGCTGGTTGACGAAATTATAAAAAAATATGGTAAGGATAATGTAGAGCTGACGGGTCATAGTCTTGGAGGAACGATTGCGAAAGACCTAAGCCGGCAAACTGGTGTAAAGGCGACCACATACAATAAAGGCAGTAGCACAAAAGACCTCATTGAAGGAGTAATTGATAGAGTAGCTGTTAAAATTAATCCAAAAGGGAAAAGGGCTAAGGCGGCGAAGCTAACCACGAACTACCGAACCGCATTTGACCCAGTATCGTTAATGGGTGCTACGGCTGTAAATACTAAGTTAGTGAAACCAAAAAAAGGAATTCATACAATCAGGAGCTTCAAAGGTAAAGGAGCCAAAAAAATTTATTTATAATTCAACCGCGAATGTGGAAGCCGAGTGGGATGCTGTCATTATCGTTAATGAACTTACGGCCCGCCCATTTATTCTCATTAACTTGTTTTTTAACATTCGTCATATGTAGAATGCTAAAATGTGGGACTTGTTGTTGTTTGCTGTTTCTATCAATGTGTATTTTTTTCATTTGGAAATCCTTTACATTTTCAACTGACCCGCCTTTGTCCATCTTATCAAATGTGTCATAGTTTAGCTGATTAGCATCTAAGCCTTTACCCCGAAAATGGAAATATCTTTTAACTCCATTTTCAGACACTATTTTAACCCCTTTTGAAATATGCTTTAAGTCGTTCTTGGTTATTCCTTCCGTAAAGGCATCCTTTGTCGTGAATTCTAACATATATAGTTTCGGTGCTATCCACACACCTTTTATAATCTTACAACCATCGCCTAAATCGTCTCCAATACCACCTAGTTTCTTATTACCCATATTCTTTACATACTTGGCACATCTCGCGTGGATTTGTAAGCTGTCTGTGTCGGTGTAGTAAAAGTCGTCTTCAATGGTTCTGTTCGGGTTTGCTTCCTTAATATAGTTGAACATAATGCGACGGCTATATGCTAGAATGAATGCCCCATAGTGTGAAGGTTTGGTTATGCTACTTTCTAATAAGATTGGATTGCGGGGAAGGCCCGATATGTGCCATAAATCTTTTCCTTGTTGGTCAGTAAATTTAACTATGTCAGTTATTTGATTACTATTCCAGAATTTCCAGTATTCTTCGTTAGTTTGTATATATGTTGTTATTGAAGGTATTGGTCTCTGTATCATCTTACCGTATAGACTATTCATAAACAACTTGGCTAGCAGATATTGCGGGCTACCTTTCTCCGCATTTTCCTTCGCTTTGAACATATCGTCAATGTATTGGGCGAAGACACATTCAGATTTGGCAGTGTAGTATCCTTTATGAATGCGGACTTCGTATCCTTCGGCTACCATATCCTCAATATCTACACTCGTCAGCCATTGGTCCTTCATATCTTCTAGTCGCCATTTAAGAGAGCCCATTTTGTCTCTCTGCCCAATCCTTGAATGTAATATGTCTTTTGGTGAGATGTAGTCAAGGTTGTAAATACCGATTGGAAGATTTCGCGGGTCAAATGGTCCGATTGTTTCCAGTATGTCGCCAACCATAAAAGCTAACAACATCGCTGTTGGATACAAAGAAACGACATCCGCATCAACGAGGTAGTCAATCATATCGTCAAAGGTGGTCTCTTTTTTCAAATATCTTTCATACTGCTTAGAAATGAACCGCCTCTTAGATGGGTAAGTCCTTCCGCCGATAATGGCTTTTCTAAATGCTCTTTCCTGCTCCACCGTTGGAAGTCTCACCTCGTATTTACCATCTACATATTTTTTCCATATGTTAAAAGCGAGACTTGAAGTTGAAATGTATGAAGTTAAATTGACCTTGTGGGCTGTAAATATCGTTGTGTTTAACTTATCGTATAATTCCTTCAAACCCATAACATCGTTTTTAAGATAAGCTAGACAGTCCTGCCTCGTCTTGTCGTCCATATCCTCCCACATTTTGGCACGGTTGTGGTCAAAGTCGCCTTTGAGGATTTCGCACCCCATACTTTCAAGATTTGCTTTAAGACTTCCTTGTGTATGCTTACACATATCCCACATCTTAACATTTTCAAACTCTAAGCAGATAATAGAGCCGTTATTGATTTTTGAAGACTTAATCTTAATACCCCTTCTGATTAATTCTTGGTGTATGAAGTAGTGGTCAAAGTTTGCTCCGTTGAAACCATTAACATATAGAACTGGCGGTTTGTCATCCTTTTTCTTCGGCACCCATCCTGCTTTTATAAGGTCGCCTCGTTTAATTAGTTCATCCACAAATTGACTGATACAATCTTTACCGGCTATGTATTTGAAACCCTCAGACCCCTGAGTATATCCGACTATGTAGCAGTCGTGGATATCGTAGCCGGCAGCGATGTTTGTGTTTCTAAATGATTCCAAATCGTAATGTAGAATTTGGTCGTTATTTATTTTTTCTTCCGTGCGGAACTTAGTTATTAAGTGTCTTTTACCATTCTTCTTTAACATAATGTCCGCAAATTTTTTCCTGTTGAGATTACATTTGTGTTTGTTCAAATATGGTCTCAGACAGTCTTCGCACCGCTTCTTGAATTGCTTAACCAATCCGTAATAATGGTTATTCTCCAAAAAGATTAGTTTGTCGGGTTCCTGCCCTTCTTCATTTGTGCTGAATGTCTGCTTCATAATATGGTCAGTTATTTCATATGTTTTCCCTTCCTTAACATATTTTTTCAATATTTCAACCGCTATTGAAAATGGTATTGGCGAGTTTGGTGGAAGGTTGAATTCAGCTCGGACGATATTACAGCGGTTCTTGTTCATCGGTTTAATATTTAGAATATCCTTACATAAGAAGAATAAGCAGTTGTTGTTTTTGCTGGGTGGTGATATTCTTACTCCTTCTTCAACCTTAGTTCTTTTATCTCTCACTCCTTCATAGCACCCTCCGCCGTTTTCTTGAACTATGGTTATTTCCACATATCTTATGTTTCTTTCATATCCATTCTCGCTCGCTTCAATGTTGTTTATGTTGAACTCGTTCAGAGCATCAATAAATACAGTATCGTATTGGCGGAGTTGAAATGAGTTAAAACTTTTCTTTTTTAAATAGTGGTCGTATCGTTCATTAGCAGGAGCGGTGGAGTATGTTATAGATATATTGACATCCGCATCGTTGGTCATACCTTCCCTTCTGGCATATCTTATAGCGGGTATCAATACCTTCTCTTCCAAGGTGTCTGTATCATAGAAGCTTATGTCTAGCTCCCTAAATTTGAATGTGAGAGAGTTCAGCCGATTATCCCTCCTAACTTCATAATCGTTTGCTCTAAACTCTCGCCTCTTCGCTTCCCTAGTCTTAGCCTCGCGGAGATTTGCCCTCGTATTACTACGGATGTTAGATAAAAGGTCCTGGCGGTTTCTTTTATCTTTCGTTTCAACCTTTCTAAGCTTAGCCTTAGCTTGAAGAAGTTGAACATATTGCTTGTTTGGTCTTGGTGGTAGTGGTGGTTTTGACATTTTACCGTTATGTATATATTAGGTAAGATACTTTTTCTAGAAATAATTAATTAATGTTTTTACCGTTATTACATAGGAGCTATTTGTTTAGATGAAAAATATTTTTACCAGATTAAAAAAAATTATTAGAACTTAAACCGCTACTTTACTCAATTTATCTTCCAGCTCTTGTATCTTCTTTTTGTATTCCTCTATGCTTTTGAGTTCTTGCTTTTGCTTTAATGCTTTTTCTTTTCTTTCCTCCTTCAACCTTTCTTGGTGGCGGTAGTAGTATGCGAGAGCCTTCTCGTTATTTCTCTTTCGTCTTGCTTCTCCTTCGTATAGTTTCGGTCTTGGCATTTTCTCAGCTATATAATACTATACATATTTTTATAAATGTAAAATAATTAATTCAAATATTAATTTTCGCTTCCTTTTTGATTTATCTCCTTCGTCGTTAGCTGTCTACTTGATTTATTTCCTTCGTCAATAGGATTTCTCTTTAATTTCTTATGATGGTGATTTTTGGTCTGAAAGACCCTTTTCGGGCTGGTATTTTGCTTGAAAAAATACCTGCGCGAAAAGGGTAATCATCTTCTCGATAGGGCCCGGTAGTCGGTGTAGACATGGACTCGCCGGGGCCTCCAGGCCATCTCCCGGATGAATTGGAGGCCCCCTGCCATAACTGCCAACACTTCCTGTTCACCACTAGAGGCTGGATTGTCCGCGTTGCCGTAGATGGCGATAATATCGCGATTGTAGAATAGAAAGCCCCGAAGCCCGCAGCGTTGCCATGTTCGGGAAAGCAGGATCCATCGGTAACGAGGATAGCGTCCCATGGTGACAGGGAGCCTGGAGACAGCTCGTCAGGTCGATCGAGGCGCGGCGCAAGGCGAGCAACAGGGAACCGTTGTTGGAATTCGTCAGGGAGCGAGCTGAGGCGCAGAGCAAACGCGTTGGATTGGAGTCGGATGATCAGGCCCCGGGTGTCCTCTCCGTTAGGAAGGTGGATACCCAGGTACTCCCCTGCTTCAGCTTCCAGGAACTCCATAAGCTTGGGAACCAAGTCAACGGGAGGGGCTGTATACACATCCTGAAGGGGAAGGTTGGCAGTATCCCATCTCTTAAGCTCATCTGAATTACGGTTCGGTCTCCGTTCGTTGTCATCCTCCGGCGGGAACTGCACTGTGTACTGGCGAAGGGACGGTGCCTTGTGGGCATTCATGAGGGACCTCATCCCTTCCACCCCCGCCTGAAGGGCTACCTCGGCAGATGACTGGATGACAGATTCCGTCTCACTGGGGAGAAGGGAAAGGGGGGCAGGATCCACATTACCTCGGAACACCAGATTGGTGAAATGCCCCTTGTCGATAACCTCCCCCGGTCTGAGGATCGGCGCACGGAGCCTGTCGCTTCCGAGAAGGAGCTCTCTCTGGTTATATTTGGAGTCCTCTGGGGGGGTCCATAGTGTAGCTCCAGGCCCCATCACTTGGTGAAGTCGGCGCTCCTCGTCTGCCAGGTCGGAGACACGTGTGCGGTAGAGGTCTGCATAGTGCTCCCGGAGAGCTTCGGGCGGGGGGGACTCCATGGCTGAGTCCACTTGGACACGGAGGAGGAATTTGTGCTGATTACGGTCAAAGGCTTGGTTGTGGCGAAACCTATCCGGTCTCTTAGACTCCCTCTTGACGCGCTTGATGTCCTCGAGTCGAGAGTTAATCTTGCGTCTGGCCTTGGCAAGGACCTTCAGAGCGTCGGGCAGGAGACGTGATAACTCCAGCGGGTCATCCGACGACGTCTCATCCAGGATGTGCCCCACCAGATCCCCTTCCATTCGAAGCGTACGGCAAATGCTCATCCAGAGCCTGGATAAATGGGATCCGGGGTCCCTCGGAACCTGTCTCTGGAGGCCCCTCGTGATGGATTGCAGGGCAGTTAGCATGCGGGGTACCTTCGTTATCTTCCGCCTGGACTTAGGGGGTCTGGGCTGCCGCCTGCTCAATGGTGGAGGAGGCGGCTGAGCGTCCTGAATGACACTTGGCAGAGCAAGGCTAGGGACAGCCGGGGGAGCAGCGTCGTTCTCTATAGGTGCGGCAGCAACTGCGGCTTGGATGGCCTGCTTCAACGAAGCCTGGGGGGGCTGGGCCGTCCGCATGCTCTCTTCCATACACTGCTGGAAACTATCCCGCTGAGCTTGCGTCCACCTCTTGGGCTCCACTAGAGGCAGCGGGGGAGACCCGGAGACCACCGGGGCGACAATTCCATCAGGCCGGGCTTCCCTTCCCTCCGGACTCCGGGAAGAGGGGAGGGGGGGGGCTGGGCTGTCGGCTAGAGAAGGGGGGGGGAGAGCAGACTCGATGATTTCTTCTACAGAGGAGGGGAGGGGCGGTGGACCCGGGAAACGATCGAAGCTGCCAGGCGGGGAGGAGGGGGGAGAGTCAACCGGGGCGTCGAGCGAGAGGAATTGACGCTCTAGCCGATCCCGGGCGATGTCTACTCGGGCCTGAATCCAGCGCTGCAGGGGGGGGGCCTCCAGGCGGTGAGACGCGATAGATTGAACAAGCCGCTCTTCCCTACTGAGGTGCGACAATGCAGTGATGGCGTCCTCCTCGTCCTCACTATCTCCCTCTGGCAACCCTTGCTCCTCCGGAGGATCCATCTGAGGGTCACTTTCCTGAGGACTCCAAAGGATGAGGCCGACAACGATCCAGGCCGAGGCCTTTGCGAGGATCCAGTCGGGTCGAAAAAACTCCTCAGGGCCAAAAGGCGCTTCCGGGATGGAAAGCTCCAGGAAACCATCCCTGGCCCCGACATCAATAAAGAGCATTGTGAGCTGCAGGATCGTTCTGAGGCGTTTGTAGCGAACAGCGGGCAGGGAGATGCCGAGAGGGCCGATGAACCGAGGCGCGTGGTCCCACGCCGGAGTCTCAGACCTGAAGTTGGCTGTGTGGTGGAGCAGGATGCGTCCCTTGATATCCTGTGCCCGAACAATGAGGACCCGCGGGCGGCGTCGCTGGACATAGCGAAGAACCCGTGGGGAGGAGAGTGCATGCCAGGAGGTGAGGAGCATGAGACTCCCGTCCTGGACAATGGATTCCAACGCCTTGGTGGTCCTGTCTGCCAATGGATTCCTGGATCGAAGGTGAAGCTGAGCTCCGAAGGAGGGAGATAGGAGAAACATCTGGCTTAACCATTGGTTGAGAGCTCCTTGGGAGAGCCGTGGCGCAGTGGGGGGGACCACCTTTTGTGGTGGAAAAGCCAGAAGTGGTTCTCGTACGTGCGAGGTGAGCGACAGGACATTGGTGCCATGGAAGCGCTCCAGATTGTATCTGAGCGTCGCAAAGGCAAGAGAGGCCTGCGCGCCTCCCCGAAGCCCGTCCCGAGACTGCTTGAAATCGCTAAACCACTTGGCGGACGGCTGGGGAAGGTGCTCCCGCATGCCTTGTTTGTAGACCCTGTAGACGGTAGAGAACCCCAGGGGGGCGGAGGAGGGCACTGGGCTACGGGGGAGGAGGTGCCGTTCAATGGACATGCCTTGCCCCAGCAGGGAGAACGCCCGAGAGTTGAAGGAGGCTGCATTGGTGGAATGCTCATCCTTCTTATCCGCTGCCATCTTCCGCAGGTTCCTAATAATCTTGCGTAGGCGCTGACGGAAATGTCGATTAGTCTTTGAGGCTGAGCTCAGTCCCAAGGCTGGGCGCTGGGCTGCGGAAAACGGGTGAAGAACCGCGACGGGGTCAGGAAGGGAGGAGACTGTCCGCTTGAACAGAAGTTGCACTCCATACGAAGCAATCACCCTGCATGCAGTCAGGTTATGGAGGACCGAAACGGAGTCGTCGTCACACTTCACCCACTCCCCTGAACTGTTGCGGTCCAGGAGGAACGCGTGGGGAAGTTGCCGCGAGCGTGCGTTGCCTTCCATCTGAATGCAAATAACGCTTTGGAGAGAGTAGGAGGCCGGCTGCCCGTCTTGCGTCCACCGGTGGTCAAGAACGAGCGAGGGCAGGACAGAGATGTTGTGGTGCGCGGATCGAAGGGACCGTAGGTTCTGGAGTCCCAGCGGCCGATGAATGTCGAGGAGAAGACATTCTGCATGTGTCTGCAGCGTCCGAGTAGTCGCCCCTTGCCTGCCTCCGCAGTGGGCACAGCGGAAAGACTCAGAAGGACCACCAAGCAGCCATCTGTCCACGAGCTCAGAGAGGGGGAACGGGGAGCGGTCGCCGGCCAGGAGAGACAGGGAGAGAGGAAGAGCCCACGTGGAGGAAAGAGAGGTAGTGGAGCATCCCTGGCACGATGAAGTCGAAACCACGTGAGGGAGCCACGATTCCATAGACACTCCCCTCGGGAGGAAAGAGGGCCCGGCGTCCCGGAGCAACAACAGTAGGCCCCGAGCTGCCAGTCCGGTGTCGCCGCCGTCATGAAGGTCCGGACTGGGGAGGGTGCTGCGGAGAACAACCGGGTAGCGGAACCAGGCACAGGAGATGGGCTGGAATTCTTGCGAGGAGCTCTTCACCTGGGGGCGAAGCTCAGCCATCGTATTAATGATAGCGCTGATGGCCGTCATCTGAGGTCCGATCATGGACCTGGGTGGGCGTGCCGAGGCCCAGTTCCGTAGGAAAGCGGGAAGCTTGGGAAAGGATGAGAGGAGTTGGACCGCGCTTATTAAGAAACAGTACCGGTTATCCGGGTTCTTAATAACTCTGTAGGGAAGAGGAGGCGACTCCGCAGGAGCTTTACGGGGACATGCAGGACGACCTTTACCTTTCGTTATAATTCCGACCCCGGAGTACTCCCCCTGAGCTTTATTAGACAGCGCATTACTCTGGCTGGGGTCCGTGCTTGAGGTCAGAGTAGGCGGAGTACCGGAGGTCTCCTTCGCAAACGTCCGTCGGGGTCGAAGACCAGCGGCTTCTATCTCGTAGAAGTCTGCCATCTTGTCTTCCTGATCCTTAAGGGAAGCCTGCATCTGGCGAGTGAGCTGACTTTCCTGTCGGATTGCGCGGATATCATCAGGGCTGAAGAAGATTCCTCCCATGGTGCTTCTCGAAGCAGGCCGTGTGGATCCCCGCACTTGAGAAGGGGGGTGGTGCACTACGATTGTACCCGGTGGGACCGATAAAGGAGGGGGGGTCCCGCGAGGGGGGGGGGGGTCCTGTACATCGGCTGCTTAAGCAGGTCGGCTTGTGCGCAGCCTGGCTTCCTTCTGCTTCGCAGCCACACAGCCCTGCCTGCCGCCTGTGATCGCCAAGGGTCCGGAGCTGGCCTGTCGGTCATGGCCTTTTGTGTTTGTGCTGGCCGATGGGACATCGAGTGACGGAGTCGGCGTGGCCGCTTTGACCTTGAAAGGAGACACAACGGTGGTCGATCCGTCTTCGACAGGCGTGGCTTGGGTTTCGGGATGCAGACTGAGGGGGGCGGTGCCTGCAGCCGGGGTAGAGGGGGGGCAGGACGTCGTCCAGAATCAGCAGGGCCAGCAGCGGCGGGGGGCAACGTAGAGCTGGTGGGGTTTGGTCGTTTACGTTTACGTTGCAGGCGTCGGCGGGCGTACTCGTACTGCTTCCGATTGCGACGGTTTGGCAGCAGGGCGGCCTGGGAGTTCCACACCCCCTGTCGGAGAATGGTCGAGCTAGGCAGGAGACCTAGCAGTGTAAGCCACCCCTCCTTGTACGCTCGCTCGAGATCCTGCTGGCGGACCGCAGGGAGGGAGTCCCACGCATCTCCGGATCTGGCGTGGCTGATAATGCTACGGAGGGCATCTAAGCGGAGGGGGCAATCGGGGGAAACTCGGTGTATCCAGTCCGGATTTGAGCTGTACTTGTTGCAGATGCTTGCCCCTATCTCGCGGACGAGGGCAGGTCCCAGGTGACAGCTGGAGGACAGAAAGGAGGGTAGGTCAACCATGGCCATCAGGTCGCCTCGTGGGATCATCTTTTGAAGGGCCAACTGAGGCGCCGGTGGTGCCTCGGGGACTGGAACGCTGTTGGGAGTTGATGAGCTCGTTGGGAGGGCGGGTGACTCGGGGGGAGCCCCAGTGGGCCGCGGGGCGGCCAACGGAGATGGCTGAGGAGACCGCTGGGGTGGAGATGGTGCCGGGGCCGTATACGAAGGGGGGGCGGGGGTAGGTTCCAACGGGGCGGAGAGAGTGGAGGATGTAGAGGAGGAGGATGAGGAGGATCGGGTACGCTTGATGAGGCTGCCACGGTGGCGTGCGTTTCCAGCAGAGGGGGATGATGGCGCCCACCACGAGGGGGGCTGGGGGAGATTCTCGCTCGCCGTGATCGAGAAGGGGCTTGCTCCCGGGGTCGGGGTCGGGATCCAGCCCGAAAACTGCATCCATCGTACGGGCGACGACGTGGCGACCGCGACCTCCGTCCGGGCCGCTCCCTCCGAGATCTTCCCCGGGGGGAGCACGACCGGGAACGTCGTCCCCGCCCCCCTTCTCTGGGAAGGAGAGGTGGGTCACTGCTTCGTGATCGAGACCTTCTTCCCCTTCGGGGGGGCGAACGTGAGACCCCAGGGGGGGGGCTCTGACCCCTCCCGGGCCGCCCCTGAGTCCTTGTGGGGGAATGTGCGCGCAGATTATCCACTCCACCTCGGCACCGGCCCTCCTTCTCGGGGCAGGGCCGGTGGGTTCCGCGTCCACGCTGAAAACGGCCGACTTCCGTCGAGCGGGGCGCGGGGGATGTTTGACGTGAACCTCGGGGATCCATGCTCACGGATGAGATAGATCGGGGAGCTCTGGTACGAGACGTCGTCTGGGAGGGTTCGTTATCCTGCGGACGGCGCGACCTAGAACGGCTCCTCAGTGGGGGGGAACGGGCGCCAGGCGTGGAGATGCTACCCCGAGGAGGAAGTGGGCGGGGGCGTGCTGTCTGGACACCCTCCTGGCGTCCACATCACTAGGGTGATTTCTTTCTGCATTGCCACACAAGCACCCAGAACGAATTTTGCTGACCTGTCTCACACGGGGACGTCAGACAAAAAAACAAATATTCCAACACATAATCCTCATAGCATTTTTACAAAACAAATAATTTCATTG
>WBZZ01003910.1:0-5000 GCA_019918135.1 Paulinella micropora
TGGCAAAACGCGCATAACGTAACACATTCTCCTCTGTACACACGAATTGAGGATGCAATTGCCGAAGCAGTCGATAAACCAGGGTGGAGAAGGCATGCATCGTAGGTGCATGGGACTCAGCCTTCGCAAGAGCCCACGAAGCAATACCTAGCGCCATCTCTTCGTGACTCGAGCAAGTAGCAGGGATGACTGATCCTGGTTGTAGAGAAGCGATTTGATCAGCAGCAGCGTAAGAGGAGTGTGGATGATACACACAACCCCCAAGGGTAGGCATGAAACCACGGTAAACATGGTCGCTGTCAAGCTGAAGGCGCAACGGCGCCAAGGGACTAAAATAAACTGAAATGTCAGTTGGTAGGAGAAGACGTAGCTTTGGTATGGAGGTTTGCAAACCCCCATTTGTCTTGTTCTAGGAGATAGCGTAATTTACCATATGATTCAGCCACGTCTGCTGGCGAGCCAAGAATGTTGAAGTCATCAACTATTGCAACTTCCACTTCATCGCCAGAGAGAGTGTTCTCAAAGATTGGTTGAACGCTGAGCGCAACAAGCAGACTTGCAAGAACGCACCCTTGTTTGACTCCATAAAGGGATAAAAAGGAATCCAGAACAGGGCCGCTATGTCGAACAAGAAGCAGGGATGGCTGTGAGTAAGCCTGGAAGATGATGCGCCGAATAGGTCGTAGCTGAGGTGTATCTAGGATCCTATTACTGGATGATGCCAGTTCCTCTGCAAGTCTAACAGCATGGTCCAGGTGGCTCGCAGAAGGAGCGGCACTCCGACTTGGCGATCTACTTCATCGTTGTGATCAGGCAAATTGGTTGGAAAGGGGGCAGCCCATGTATTGGCCAGAGCGCCTCGCGAAAGCTGAGATGCTAGCTGCGTGTTCATTCTTTGTCTGCCCCCCCTTACATGACGAAGTGACAATACAGGAGCACGTATAACGTTTAAGAAGGCGTTCGTCCTAGCAAGAAGGTCCTCAGACTCAACTGCGTCCGCGTATTCAGTTAAGACTCCTCGGAAAGCTGAATGTAGAAGCGGCCACGCACGCGGACCCACTTCTTTTGTATAGTCTATTAGTAGGCAGGAGACAGCGCGGGTCGTGGTTCACAACATCGTCTATGATTGGATAACTGATTTTCTGCTCAACAACTCGTAGCGGTAGAATTATAGGAGCTGGGTTTTCACTGTAACACGAACTTCCTGGCCGTGAATGATGCCCAGCTAGCCTCGCGTATGGCTCATTACAGTTTGGACACATCTGAAGCCCAGCTGCAGCAACGACCCACATATGTTCTTCTTGCAGCGGAATGTAAACCCTTCTGATATGTAACGCTATTGCAGCTGGGGTTGAAAACCGTCTCGCAGTGCACATGATTGTTGAGTTGATAGGACACATGGTCGGGTAAGTAAGTGGGTCATGACTATCAGTAGGCACAGCATTAGGACTGGAAAGCAACGATGGTTCGGGAGCTTCTTGAGCAGGCACAGGAGGCAACGGCGGTCGGGGAGCTTCAGGCAACGGCGGTCGGGCGTAGTGGCGAGCGACGCTGTAGGCAGAGCACTGTTCAGGCATGTCTTCATCATCATGATCATCTTCTTTTTCTTCTTTTTCTTCTTCTTCTTCTTCTTCTTCTTCTTCTTCTTCTTCTTCTTCTTCTTTCTTCTTCTTCTTCTTCCTCTTCTTCTTCTTCTTTTTCTTCTTCTTCTTTTTATTTAGAGAGAGAGAGGGAGAGAGAGAGAGAGAGAGAGAGAGATAATTGTACAATCATAACCCATGGAGTGACTGCTAACAGCTATTGCCTAAAGCAAATCGCTGGCCGAGGCAGTGACCAGTGTCTGGGGTTTTAGTTATTGTTATATTTCGAGTCCGGCGTTACGAGCCTGAGTAACTAATAAGTATTGCTTAAGTTCTTTGTGAAATAGCTTAATATGGTCGGGTAATTTGTTAAAGATACTAGCATTAGTTTGCGTGAAGTGCGGGTCGTTTCTGTCTATAGTTTTCTTTTCTTGGAGTCTTCTTCTTCTTCTTCTTCTTCTTCTTCTTCTTCTTCTTCTTCTTCTTCTTCTTCTTCTTCTTCTTCTTCTTCTTCTTCTTCGTCGTCGTCGTCGTCGTCGTTTCCCTACTCTACTACTACTACTACTACTACTACTACTACTACTACTACTACTACTACCACTTATACCACCACCACCACCACCACCGCTAGCACCACCACCGCCAATACTACTACTACTACTACTACTACTACTACTGCTGCTGCTGCTGCTGCTGCTGCTGCTGCTACTACTACTACTACTACTACTACTACTACTACTACTACTACTACTACTACTACTACTACCGCTGCTGCTGCTACTACTTACTACTACTACTACTACTACTACTACTACTACTACTACTACTACTACTACTACTACTACTACTACTTCTTCTTCTTCTGCTTCTTCTTCTTCTTCTTCTTCTTCGTCTTCTTCTCCTCCTCCTCCTCCTCCTCCTCCTCCTCCTTCTCCTCCTTCTTCTTCTTCTTCTTCTTCTTGTTCTTCTTCTTCTTCTCCTCCTCCTCCTCCTCCTCCTTCTTCTTCTTCTTCTTCTTCTTCTTCTTCTTCTTCTTCTTCTTCTTCTTCTTCTTCTTCTTGCTTCTTCTTCCTCTGAAATCTAATTAATATACTTTTCGAGAAGTTTCTCATCATCCATGCAAATCGTTAGTCTCTAGGGCTTTTGAATTTACAGAGATGGCGATCGTTAGATATTAATTCATTTAGAAAGTCATTATATTGCTAGAAGGTTTCAGAAAGTAGGGCCAATTAAATAACTTGAAAATGATGTAAAGGCTACGATGCAGCCATATACACTACATGGTATTGAAGCTCGCAGGGGTATCACAGAGCGTTGGACTGGACTCATGGCGGCAGAACAATCAGTCACAGCAGTTTATTTCAATCGATTACTTCTTTCTTTCTTTCTTTCTTTCTTTCTTTCTTTCTTTCTTTCTTGCTTTCTTTCCTTCCTTCCTTCCTTCCTTTCTTCTTTCCTTTTCTCTTTCCTTTTTTCTTCCTTTTTTCTTTCCTTTTTTCTTTTCTTTTTTTCTTTCCTTTTTTTCTTTCTTTTTTTTCTTTTCTTTTCTTTTCTTTCTGCTTTCCTGAATGAAACGTCTAGAATATTGTTAGCTTCCTTTATTCAATATTTACAACTGCCTGCCAGTCACCCGTTCGTCTCCCTTTGATCTATCCTTCGCCTGAACTGCTTCAAACAAAATGTTTCTCACACACTGTAGTCCATTCTGGCAGAGGTCGCTTGTCCTAGCAGCCCCTCGAGGTTGTCTTCGTCACGTTCTCTGCCTAATTCTACAAGATTTGCCGTCCACCTTAGTAGACACGTCTAGACACCTCAAGAGCCTTTCATGTGCAACACCGTCCCTGGCCCCGGAGCTTGCCAGTGGCTCTGCCCTATCAGCACCAGCTGAAGTCTCTTCTTCAAATACATCTGCGGTGGTCATGGATGCACCTTTTGTCTTGCCGGCAAAACCAGCTACAAAGGCTCAAGCATACAAATTCGTTGTAGTGAAGAGAGACTTGGACGTGGGAAATGATGCAGACGAAAACGATGGGGCAGGCGTGAAAGAAAGCCCAACTGAGCAAACTAGAGGCATATTTGCACTGAATATTGGCGAGTGCGAAGGTGCGATGCGCGGGCAGATGAATGCCACTAGTAGAAAACAGTCAGAGCAGGCCTTGGTGGACCCTCATGACCACACAGCAGATCAGGACATAGATGACAAGGCGCGCGCCTCAGAGCGCTCCAGCGTAGAGGAGAGGAAATGCGCAACAGAAGGCACCAAGAGGAATGTAGGTCGAGAAGCAGCGCGAGGGGACAGGCAGAGCGAAGGCACGCGTCATGTCCCTGCGATGCGGTTTCTGCGCTCGGACTTTGAGAGGCGTGCAGCTAGGCGGGGCGGACCCGAGCCTAGGGGCGTCGGCGCTAGAAGCGGCAAAGCTTGCCAGAATGCTGCAGCAGCGCCGACAGCGGGCAGGACGAAAAAGCGTGGCGCCAGCAGTGATGAGTGGACTGGAGAAGGAGAAGAGGAGGAAGAGTCAAGTGGGTCGGGCAGCATGAAGGTGAGGAAGCGGCTAAGACTTTTAAGGGATGTGCAGGGCGCGCAGAGAGGCAGGAGAAAACAGAGTGAGCGTGACACCAAGAGACCTCCATCGGGGCAAAACAAGGAAACTGTCCAAGAAGCAGAGGAAGACGACGACCAGGAGAACGAGGCGGAAGATGGGCAAGGCGACGAGGAGGAGTGGGGAGACGAGGAAGGCGCTGGTCTGCAAGATATGGTGCTAACAGGACACTACTCACCTTCCTGCACTGCATGCCGCTCGCGAACCTTGCCGGTGTTCCTGGCCGCAGCCACTTCGCGCACTGGCTGGTTCAGGTCGCAGTCGCACGCACGACCCGATCTAGCTATTTAGCTGCCGTCCCCCTTCCTTCCTGCTGCTGTTCTGACCTGGCTTTCAGGACACAACTACTCACACACATAAATACATACATACATGCAGCATGTTTGCATACTACACACTCAATGCATATATACAGGCATGCGTAGATACCAAACAAATGTTGAGACACACGCTTTTTGCTTAGTATGTGTATAAATTCACATAACAAACTTTATATACATATATTCATGCATATATGCATGAATGAATACATGCTTTACACAAATATTTGTTTGATATGCTTGCATGCATGTTGTATATGGTATGCGTGCATGCAAAAGCATGTATATATGCCATGCACAAGCAGGAATATATGCATGTATGCTCTGGAATTTTCCGGAAAACTTAGAGATTTTCTAACATGTTTCAATGGGAGGGGGAGGGGGGGGGGGGTTGGGGGGTAAATATTTCAGCATATACATAATATGCATGAATTCATTCATATACAAATTCCTACATAACGTTTGTGCATAGATACCCATCAATGCCTCAAGGAACAAAA
>WBZZ01003910.1:10000-45000 GCA_019918135.1 Paulinella micropora
CAGTTGTAAAATTCTCGAAAAATGGGGTCCAAATTAAGGTCACACTGGGACTGTAGGATTTTTCTTATGATTACTTCCTTCTTCTACGCCTCGAGCAAAGCTATCTTGCCGCTACAGTTCTTCTACGCCTCGAGCAAAGCTATCTTGCCGCTACAGTGTTGGGATGCTGCGGTCGTGAGCTTCCACAGGATGCGGCTAGTCAGTCCATTCTCCCCCAGTGGTGATGACAATGATCAGTCTTTGTCTCGTCCCGGTCGTATATTTCTGCACGATCTTCACGTCCACCTCTCACCTGATCTTGAGCAGCCGTCGCCTCATTTCAGACATGGTCGTTGTGGCCGCTTTACTTTCAGCTCTCCATTCATGTATCCCCATACGTGTTCTATCGATTTCCGATCGGCAGCCTTGGCGAGAACTTGGCCTGGTCGCGAGGGTGGTCCTTCGTCTGACCGATTTTGGACCTTTTTCAAACCTTTCTAAAATCCACCAGACAGCAAGTGGAGAGGTGTGGCCGCAGGACACACATCTATGGGCGTTATGCGTATTGTGCATATAAGCTGCGCTACAGGTTGCAGGGCTTGCTGAGAGAGAGAGAGAAAGATAACCTCCTGGTCCCGACGTGGTCCTTTGTACCGATTTTTGACCCTTGTCGAACTTTTCTAAATTCTGGCCAGGGAGAGCAAGTGGAAGGGTATGATTGTGGGGCACATATCTGTGTACTAATGCATGCTGTGCATATAAGCTGCGCCATATGTTGCAGCCTTGCTCAGGGAAAGATAGACTCATGGTCCTCTTTGTCGGACCATCCTGGGATGGTGGGATACATACATACTTTCACCCTTTCCCTGAGCAAGCGCTACAGCCTGTGGTGCAGCTGATATGTGCAGCATGCATAGCACCCACAGATGTGTTTTTTTAATTACACCTCCCGACTCGCTCTTGCTGGGGAGAATTAAGAAAAGTTAAAACTTTGTCGAAAATTGACATCAATTTGGACCCGATTTTTTGAGACTTTTACAACTGTTCTCAAGTCTCGCCAGGGAGAGCGAGTGGGGAGGTGTGGTTGACGGGTATGCATCTGTGCGCGCTGTACTTGCTACATATATATAAGATTCTAAGCATTCAGATATCAAAACATACTCGGTGTACACGCTAGACCTTTGAATCTGCTTACGTATTAAGCTCCTTAGTGGGGTACTGTGGTTGTTTCAAGGTGTGGGATGTGGTTGATGACGACGAAGCCTGCGCCATCCTCGGTTTTGTTCCCTTTTTGGGTGGAAAGGAGTCCTCCTCTTGGCGTTCTGGATCCTCTGTCCATTCTGCCCAGGCGGCTTCATCTGCTAGCGTGTCTCAGTATCCTCGGTTTGACTCCTGCGAGTGCGATCGCTCAGAGCTTTCGGCTTTTACAGGTGCGTCCGCAGCTGTTGCGTGCCTGGAGCGTGCCAGGAACAGACTAGTGTGCGAGGCAAACAGGCGTTGGCGCAAGCGGAGATCTGGCGATAACATCAGCGCTGTGCTGCTCCATATTCCTTGTGCCAGCAATAAAAATATTTTTATTTATTAATATTCATATTAACGCAAACACTGCAATAGAAATACTTACCACTCGGAAGTTAGGGATGAGTCGAAAGCGTAAGAGGAAAATTGAAGTGGTAGCAAAGAGAAGCAAAGCGCTTTTCAAGAAGAGTCGGACAGACTCCTGGCGCGGCGGTTGCTGGAAGTCTAATTCTTCGTCATCAAAGCGGCGACCCGAGTCACTCAGTACTGTATATCATGATCACAGTCTCGGACTCAGAAGTTACTGGTACGTGGCCTAAATTACTAAATTATAACTTTTTTCCCTTTTTTTCTCTCCTCTTCCCCTTCTTCTGTTCACTTTCTCTTTTGTCTTTTTTTACGCAAGCACTGTTCTGATAGAATACTTGTCTTCTGCTCTTCATCTTTCCACTTGACCTTTTGCCGGTTCTGGTTTAAAAGAATAAGGATAATTTATTTATGCCTCTTCTTTAATATTAGTACAACCAATTCAATCCGTTCCGCTGGTAACCAAATCCTCTGCTCTTATATAAATATTAATAAAGATGGTGGGAAATGTGGGAGAATAGCGGAGCAAGCCAAAAACAACCAATGCAAACACCAGCTGTATATCATCTAACTCTTGACTAGTCTCCTGTAAGGAAATTATATACCAACCTGCATTCAATTGAATACACACACGGCTGTGAATTGATGTTAGACATATTAATATAATTAATCTGCTAGTTAGTATGGTCCGGCATATGTAATGTGTGTCGTTAGAGCCATTACTTATATCCGGCCTATTATGTATTCGGGCCGTTCCCTTGGCGCACTTTTCTGAATAAAGTTTCTACTGTAGGCCACAGCTAGTCATCTATACTGTAGATTATTAAGTTAGTCTCACATGTTATAGAGCCTTGTAGCGTGAACGTTAGGTCCGGTAGACTTTATTTACTTATATCGTCTTATCGTTGGTAGGATAACTACGTTTACTATAAGTATTGCTGTTAACATTCAAGACAACAAAAAAAATTGATTTTTCTGTTTTGGTTGGAATTTCAGTTTTGGTTGGAATTTTGATTTTGGGTGAAATTTTGAATTTTTCAAATTAACTGCTATATTCGTCCGCAAAATATCGTAAATTTTCGCGAAATGTTACCGTTAAATTTGAAAATTTGAATTTTTGTCACAAAAATGAAAAACTGTCACAAAAATGAAAATCTGACACAAAAATGAAAAACTAATTTTTGTTGTTGTCTTGAATGTCAACAGTAATAATTACTTTGTTGTGAGTGGGAAGTAATTTATTCGTATAGATAGTCGAATGACAGTGTAGTTATAGTAAATAAGAGTAACGGACGTAACGATCTATATTGGTATTCAGGATTGGACAATAACAATTGTGTAACTTATAATTATGATAATTACAGTCGTGCGGACTTTATTTCAGTTTCGTTATTATCTTTTAGTTTGTGAATTCTGCTATCTAATTACGGATTAAAAGTGTCGATTGACATAGTGGCTTCTAACGTAGTCTCTCAGCAAACCGGAGTGCAAAGGTATTAGGTCCGTGAGTGACCGGGTAATTACCTAATCAACTGTCATGAGCCGCTGGGAAAACGATTTTCGGCACCATGCGGTGAGCATGAGACAGTTGATGTCTCACACACCTGTGTTTAGCGGAAACAAAAAGGATTTGCAAAGTTGCTTTTTTCAGATAGAGGAGTATGCCTATGGTATTAACACCACTCTCGGGAATATGTTCCATGATGCTTTTAAAGATCATAAAGCCGCAAAGACGAAATATGGTTTCGATAGAGATCGAATGAGAAAAGCAGAGGAAATGGATGAACCGAGAGAACCACATGATTTGGACACACCAGATGGATCAGACGAAGAAGACGAAACACAACAACGTCAACAACAGAGACAGAGAGGTAGCTGAACACCACCAGAGCAAAAGGGACAGACAGACAAACCACCCAACTGGAAAGACATGACCAAGGAAGAGAAGAAAGCATGGGAAGACAGAACGAACAGAAAGAAGAAGAGGGCGATGACAAGAACCAACAAAGATGTTTATTTGCTAAGAAAGAAAAAGTACAGAGAACCGGTGCAGAGTCACCCGCATTGTGCGCGGCATCTCTGCTCTGATTGTCATCATCGTCTTCTATTTCTTCATCTTCGTCTTCTACTTCTTCTATCTCGTCTTCAGGTGGATATGCTTCCAACGCTCGTAATAGTCTGATTTCGTCGGAGTTTCGTTCGCAGTCACTGTCATACTCCATTACTTCGTCGTCTTCTTCCTCCTCTGACTGCTCTGCATCCTCTACCTATTGTATTCTTCTAGTGCTTCATCCTCTACGTTGTTCTTTCGTTCTACTCTTTCTGTCTGGTTGTTGGCAGGTGGAGTGGTGAATAGAATGCGTTCGGTGGGAACAGCTGGTTGTAGTGGACTAGGTGCATCAGGTAATCGTGCTCTCTCTTGTGGAGTTGAATGCATGAGTATAGGATCTCTCTCTACACTGTAAGGACTCGTACGTGTGACTCTGTGCTTCACATACACTCCCTCTATCGCATTCATTATGTCAGTGAGAAAATCGTCTTTCTGTTCATCTGCTACCCACACTACCTCTCTGTTTGCTGTCCATTCACATCCCTGTTTCATTACCTCTGCTAGGTGCATTAAGGTGTGAAAGTTGATGGGAGAAATGTGTAGATTGGGGCGTGCTTGGGCGTCAACTACAACTAGTCCTGCCTGTCTGAACGCCTTACTAGTTAGATAGTGACCACCTGGGGTAAGTTTCTGATCGTGTGCAGATATGTGTGCAGTGCTGACAGAAGACATATCACAAGACCTTTCTGGAATAGGACATACTGGGATGTTACTTTCAGGTATTGGTCTGTCATCTTGTCTGTCTTCGCACTTGTCTGTCTGACTGTTCTGACTTTTCTGATCTGAGGTGGGGACTAAACCGATTTTTTGCGCGGTCGGTATTCAGTTCTGCCGATGGCATTACCTGAAACTCGTGCGACTCTTCTGGGTTACAGACTAATTCCTGGTTCAGCAAAGTATAGTACCCTTGCACGTTCCCGTACTGGTGCAAGTATAGCTCGGCTTTCTGTTATAGTCCTTTCTGGTCTGGATAGTTGCCGCATTTGGCAGGTCTTACTTCTCCTGGTCTACTAATATCTATAAAAGGGTAGAACGGGTCTTGAGTTGCGTGGTGTCCGCAGAACTGCGAAAACTGAAACCGTTTCGCCATCTGTTTGGGCGAGCCATAAAATTTGGGGTCGAGCGTGATCCCGCATTGTTCTCCCCGTGTATTTCTCCCTTGACACCTTAAGTGTCCTTTATCGTCCGTGTTCTTTCTGACTAACTGTCTCTGCTTAGTAGATAGTAAATAGCCTGGTTTGACCTTTGAGTAGATGGGGTGTGGTGGTGGTTGACACCTACCTCTGCGTTCCGACTGAGACTGGATGCTTTCAGGAGAGTGCATGTGTGGAGTGTTAGACTGTGCATCGTCTTTTTCTCTTGCTTTTTTCCTGTCTTCTGCTTGTTCTGACGTGACTTTGTAGTCTGTGGCCTGTTCTGTGACTGTGTGGCTTTTCGTTTGCTGTCTGTCAGTTGCTGTCTGTTCTGCTGACTGCTTGTCTGCTGACTGCTGTTCTGCTGTCTGCTCTGCTGACTGCTTGTCTGCTGAATGCTGTTCTGCTGTCTGCTCTGCTGACTGCTTGTCTGCTCATTGATGTTCTGCTGACTGCTGTTCTGCTGTCTGCTCTGCTGACTGCTTGTCTGCTGACTGCTGTTCTGCTGTCTGCTCTGCTGACTGCTTGTCTGCTGACTGCTGTTCTGCTGACTGCTGATCTGCGACTGTCTGGTCTGTGACTGTCTGGTCTGTGACTGTCTGGTCTGTGGCTGTCTGTTCTGCTGACTGCTGGTCTGGGGCTGTCTGATCTGCTCTGTTCCGTGTCGCTGCTAGCCTGTCTGACTGACTGTCTTTTAGTCCTGGGCTGTTCTTCTTCTTCTGTCTCCTCACCCTCACCACAAACAACAAACACAGACTCACTCTCTTCATCTTCTTCGCTAGGTTCTTCCTGTTGGTGTTCTGTGGGGTCTTCCTCCTGATTGAGGTCATTGTCCTGATCGTCTGAGACTTGCTCAGCGACAGCGACTGTGGTTCGTGGGGATTTCTTAGAGGGTTTGGTGCCTGAAAACCTCTTAGACTTGTCTGTGGGCAATCCTTTCTGGAATGTTTGGTCTTGCCTTTCTTGCAGCTATTCTTGGTGCAAGGCTTTTTGCACTCAAAGGCTAAATGGCTGGTTGCGTTGCAATTGAAGCAACGTTTCACCTCACCGTCTGTCTGTTCTGACACGAATGACTTTTCAGAAGTCTTACGTTCTCCGTTAGTTCTATCAGGGGTTTCGCCTGCTGTAAGGGTCTTTTCTCTGAGTTTTCTGTTTTAATTTGTATTTAATCCAGATTTTTCTCAGCATCTCTTCCACTTGGGCGTGGGAAGTTATTCCCTTGTTCTCAAACTGATTCATGAGGGCGTCTAACCCTCCGAATGCCGGATGAAATGAGAGCTTGTACAAGCTGTGCGGTGAAAAAGTCTGTAGGAACTTTACTACCGTAATCTCTCTGTATTTGAAGCTCTGTGAGTCGGTTCTTGTCAAACCAATAAGCAATATCTCCCTTGGGGCTGGCAATAATGTATTTTTACCATCTTATAATCATATCGAGAAGTGATTTGCCGCCATATCTCTTTTCGATTAAAACTAACATGCCGATGGGGTTTCTATTCTCTACGCTCATGCACATTGTCGCTAGGACGGGTGCCTTAAAAGCAACTGAAAGATAGAGTCCCAATCTGCGCATTCGCTTCGCATACTGTTTGTCTGCTTTTTTTTTTAGAGTATGCTCTCTTTTTCAAAGTCTGTGCTCTTCTGGCTTTTCTGTCTTCATCCAATTGCTCTTGAGCGGACAGGAGTAAAGAAGCTTTACTTTCTGTGAGGATTGTTCTTTTCCCTGTTTGGATTTTTCTTTCTCCTTATGGGGTTCTGAAACTGATTCGTCCTCTGAGGACTTGTCTGACCAGTCTTCTGCGACACGCATGACTGCAGGGTCGTAGGGTATATAGCTATTGCTTTGTCTGGTTCCTCTTGTGTTGAGGCAACCATATCTCCCATTTCTGCACTATCACCGTAAGTAAAGGATTGGAATTGGAATCTCCATCTCTGGTAAAGTCGTTCGCTAGGTTTGAGCGTGGGTACGCTCCCGAGGTTGAGAAGTTTGGGGGTCTGGGATTTGCTCATGGAGTCGTTAGCAGTCAAGGCTGCATAACCGATAAAACCTGTAACAGATATGACTAAACTTATGTCCGAACTTTAGGTCCGAAAACTAGTTGCGGTGCAGAGGCGTGTCACGAAGATGAATCCGGTAACACTGTTAACCTATTAATCAATTGATGGACTACTCCCCTGAATAGGAATCCCGGCAGATTGATTACCGGTATGAGTATTTAAACCCTACGGTACTTCTCACCTATTCAAACGGAACTTTACTGAGAGTACAATCAAAATGCACTTTACACTATCGATATGACACGTCATCATTATTAGATTACGGTTGACGTAATGGTTGACTGTTAACTGAGATTATAGAAATAACCTACGTCAGTAATTATCCATAAATGATAAAATGGTAATCGTAAGGTATTTACAGTCGGACCATACTGATATGAAATATATATATATATATATATACTTAAAAACGTTAATATCAAATTACAAATAAATGCAGATGCAACGATATTGTATAAAAAAATAAATAATAATTAATTTTATCCGACGAAACGATTTCCTTTCGCCATATTATCTTCAGCACATAATTGTTGAGTATTCAAATAATGTAGCCTTTCTGTAGTTTCTTCAATTGTTGGATTGTCATATTTCAAAGGTATGATATGATCGATGTGCCATTCGCCGTAGTTCTCCCACGACATACCTTCTTTAAATTGTTCTTTAATATGCTTTTTGAATTCTTCAATATTACAACCTAGGTATTCAATAGATTTTTTAGAATTGTCTGACTTAAGAGCATCCTTAATTCTGTTTCTGACTATGTGAGTAATATAACAGTAAGCAATCATATTTATAATATTATTCTTACCACATATATGGTCATTTTCACGACATAACATTTACATTTGTCCTTTCATATCTATTACCAATTTATATATTTACCTATCATATTTATTAGTCGTTACAGTAATAATATCATTATTCATACATCCGTTACCGGTTATTCATATTGAGCTATACTGTACCGTCACCACAATAAATAAGCACAAGGTTTAGGATTATATTTATGGTATTCAATTACTCTCACATGATCTTAATTAAGATTGTGATATATAAATTGAGATAGTTTTTAACTATTGATTAAAGATCATTATTCTTCTGCAAAACTTTGATCAAAGTACCTCAGCGCGAAACATTATTCAAGTTAACAACCGGCTTATGTCAAATGTTACACTTACTGGTTATGAGCCTTGGACACACCGCGTTACAAGCTCAAGATCCCCAAGTTCCCCAAGAAGCCGATAGACGAATTCGACCTATGGAAGTTTCAATTCTTTGCCTTCTTACTAGGCTTGGACGCAAGATATGTATTACTGTTACAAGACCCGGAGTCACCATACACGATCCTGGAAATATCCACTATTTACTCATCGATGAAAAAGACTCCCACCCTCCCAACCCCTGGAACTGCCAAAGCCGACGTTCGAACCGCCGCCCATCGAGACTCAGCTCAAGAAAGGCTACTAAAGGTACGACCCTTTCTGTAGAGTCTGAGGAGCCTAGAGGAGGAAGCTAGCTCAAGCAGCTCAAGCAGCTCAACCAGCTCAACTGAAGCTGAAGAAAAAAGAACTACCGTATCGACCCTCCCGCCCACTACCATGGTCCCAACTACACTAGCTGGCCTATTCACTGCGGCGGACTATGTAAAAGCCCAGATCCAAGTTCGTTGCTTCCTCGTCGAGGCCTGTCAAGAATCAACTGCATTACTCACGGTACAACGAGCAGGCAACGAACCTGCTCTCATTTGGTCTGCTCTTTGCGAACGCTTCGGCAGCAAGTGCTCTGTCTCCGTGGCCCGCCTACTGATGCGACTGTTCGAAGACAAAATACGAAATAGCAAACAGCTACCTATATGGATGGAGAAGCTCACCCAGCGCTTCGAACGTCTACAAGCCCGTGGCGTGCCCTTGCCCGACGAGTTCCAAGTTGTGTTCCTACTGTTCAAGATCAAGGAGTTCAACGCTCAACTTGGGCGACGTAGGGGGTTACAATGTATTGGTCTAGGTCTGATGGTGATAAACCTGACTATAAAGAGATATGTTCACTCATACTTCAATCATACCACGCTAACCAATTGACTGCTGCGCCCTCTAGGTCCTCAACTGCATTGTTCACTTCGACTTCGCCCGCTACCGTCAATAAGGACATCGTCTGTCTCAACTGCAACAAGAAGGGACACATCGCAGCGCAATGCCGGGCTACTTGCAACAAGCGTGTGTGTTCGGGCCGACCGCGACACACTGGAGCAGAATGCCCCATCCGCAGGAGACCATCGAACCCGAACAGGACCCGTGCCCTACAATCATGGCGGAGGACGAGGCAAAGGACCGAACCAACGAAGAGGAGGACGACCAAGACCCGACACTCGACGCGACCGGCCAAGCCAACGCGGTGATGGAAGAACCACTTGACATCGACACCGATCCAGCGGAAGATGGGCAGGCATGGATGATGCAAGATGACACCATCGACGACGAACAGGAAGAGTACATAGACCAAGAGAACGACCCCGAGTACTATCACGAACACCCTGCCATCAAAGAGCCAACTGAACCCGAGACTCACTACGTGGCCCGTGGACCAGCCTACCGGAGCAGAACGGGACCGATTCAACTGTCCCCGAACGCCGATGTAACAGGTAGTGATGACGACAAACAGAACAACCTGTCACCATCACCTCACCCGGACTATGTACAAGACCCATCACGACGCCCCGACATACAATGGACTTCATTGACCCCACTCCAGCGGGAGACGAGAACGACTACCCACGAGCATACATTCAATGGACAAGGATGAGAGACGCGTTCCGGACCGTCCCTTAATGTTTCCCTGTATCTCCGGCTCACTGGCCACCATTCTACCAACCTCACGGCGCGCCTCTCAACTATTTCCTACCTAGATCGGATCCCTTGATTTTACCGCCGCATCTAGTCACGGACGCACCCGGCACAACGGAGATCGAGCACTTCGTTCTCCGAACAAGACCACCCAGGCGTGCCCGGATACAACAAACAACTAGACAGCCTGCGACCCAGTCGACCCAGGCGGGCCCATCTCAACGATTTGCGAGATCACCGACACCAGAACCCGAACCAGTACCTACGGACACTGGCTCATCAGCCCCGACACCTACAGTACAACAAGAACAACCACCGGCACCAGTGGAAGACACAGCGAGCATCGAGGCGGAACAACAGCCTGCACAGGACCACGGAGATGCAACTGCGCGTACGCAGTCTCCACCTATCACACCCACTGTGGTGATTGATAACACACGTTCAAGAAGACCAACACTATCGGTAAGAGAGACGCGCATATGACCATCTGCACACAAAAACGATGCGGAAACTAAACGTCGCATAGCTGCTGTACAAGCATTGCCAGATGTGCATCCTATACAGTACAGACTCATAGTAACGTCATCGGCATCATCTCAATCACCGGTGGAACGAAAGCACACATTCGCATGGATCGACGCACACCATTGCTTCCGACACCCGACAACAGAACAGCTAGCCTACTGGGGAATCGCCCTCGACTTTCGCCTGCTACCGGACGACTGGATACAGTCACGTCCGGACTGCATCGACTGTAGGAGCATGCGCGAGACCAGACGGGGAGTAATCAGACCAGACTGCGCCTACTGCGGCAACCAGGAATGCAAGCTACGACGTTGCGGCGTTTCAAACTTAGTCTACTACTGTTGCGATTGAGTGTTCAGTTGATAGTGCGCTGAGGGCGTTGATGTGGGTTCAGGGTCTAACAGCTTTCTGCTGTGTGCCCGCGCTTGAGGCAGTGAGTGCAGGATACATATGTGCGAGCACTAGATGGTATGTATGGCGGGGGCACTGTTGAGCTGACGGTTATGTACCTGTCTGGTTTTGTGGTTACTGTGGCGTGATCGCGTATTGAATTGGCGGTTGCGGCCCGGTTGGTGGGACTATGTAGCCAGGGACGCCTTGCCACGCTAGCGTTGGTGCCGTCGCAGTGCTATAGTGTGTTGCGGTGTTGGCAGGTGGCAGCGCCGTTGGCATTGCATCGCTATGGGCAATCCTTGGTTAAGTGTTGCGGAGACTAGCATATGCGGCACAGCCCCTTACCTTGGCTGTCGTAGGGGTGCGCGGCGCTCTTCGAAGTGTGCGCCCGGATAGGTTCGTAGTAGGCGGCGATGTCCCCCGCAATCCGCAGCCGCTTCGCTGCATGCAGGAACTTTTGCTCTACGTCATCAGTGGAGAGAGGCGTCGGCACACCCATGTCCATTGCCAGGGTAGCTAGTGCGGTAGCTATTGCGATTGAATCCGTCAGCCGCTCTTGCTCACTCTTATATATATTACTATCCAGTATCGCTATGATGATCTTCCCCTCTTGAAAGTAGCGTCGATGCAAGGGCTTCTCGATGAGCTTTGCGTCACGTTGCCCAGTCTCTTGCTTCGCTTGGTGGATCATGGAGTTGAATTGCTCTGATAGCCGGTTGGTCTGGTCGAAAAAGGTAGAGTTGATCCCTGCATGCAGTAGCCGCACCAATTTCCCCAAGTCGTCGCTTGTAAGTGGGCGTGCTTTCGGAGGATTCGATGGAGAGGCGTTGATGTGGCACCCTAGAATGTCCAGGCTCGCTCCTCGTAGTGTGTCTTGTTGTTGTTGTAATGTAGGTGTCACAACCCCGCCGATATATGATTATGATGATGATGTTAGTGACTGTGCGTGAGTGTTACTAGTGCTGCTGCTGCTGTTGGCTGCGCTCCCGAGAGGTTGGTCATAAAAAACAAGAAGGAAAGGGGGGTTGTTTCTATGGCCCCAACCCCCCTTCCCATTTTTAATTTCCCTATCGTTTGCCATTTTTTACAAAGTCAGTCATATAAAGAGATTTTATCATTTTACCCGCGGGTAGTATAGGGTCGCACTACAAGACACTTTTTCAAGACACGCCCCCCGCCGCCAGAGATGCGCACCAAAGCAAAAAGGAAATGAGCCCAACAAAAAACAAAATGGTAATAGAATTCATCAGCAAATACTTCAACTATACGATTATACCAAAATCGTCTAATCGTGTAATTGTTTTTTTCTCCGTCGTTAGTTTCAGTTTTTAGCACTACAAGACAAACATCAAGACACACATTTTCTACAAATCAAAAATTACCTTTTTCTTTTTGTGTCGTTTGGTTTCAATTATGTTCTAAACAAATACATCATTATTTATAAAAAATGAAGTGTGAATTATGCGACAAGAATGGATACCGACGGATTTCATTACGAGGTGGCACATCCATCATATGTAATGATTGCTTACAGCTATGTAGAAATTGTAAAGTTGTAAGAACTCCTGAGAATTCTTATGCTAATAGAAACTACTGTAAGGAATGCTGTAAGAAATACCAGAGCGAATATGCGAAAACAAACAAACAGATATTAACTCCTGAACAAAAAGCATACAAAAAAGAATATGACAGAAAAAGGCAAGAAGAAAAGGTTAAATGTCCGCAATGTGATAAAGAACTAAGTAAATTGTATTTGAACACACACATCAAAGAAATACACGAAAACCCAATCAAGCAATGTAAAAGTAAATTCAAAAAATACATAAAATGGGTAAATGAAGCTAATCCAGATTTGAAACAAGAGCAGAAGGAAGCATTAAAACATTTGATATCTGTGTGGAATAAAAATAACAAAACTGTTCAAGATTTATTTGATATGAAAGAGCATCATTCGTATATAAATGGAGCATCGTTGAATGAAGATTTGTGGAAAGACTACATAGAAAATATACTACATTACCGTGTAAGTTTGATGAAATATTTACACAAACATAATAAACCATATAGCACCAAATTAAAAGAAATTAATTATTTACATTTATAAAAATAATATTACATATATATATAAGATGCCACGACCAAAGATATACAAAGGAGACGAAAGGAGAAAAAGGAATAATGAGAAAGCTCTCGCATACTATTACCGTAATAAAGACCGCCTAAACGAAGAACGGCGAACCAAAGCACAGAAGTTAATACAATACACACAAGATATAGAAGAATACAAAAAGAAGATACAGGAGTTAGAAGAGCGGCTGAGCAAGTCAAATTAATCAACAATTTTTTTTATCTGTAAAATATTTTACATCTAAACACATCCATATAATATATGTAAAGCATTAAATAATTATTTTTCAAAAAATTTATCCTGCCTATCTATATACAATGGACCAATACCAACCAGAACTATTTCCGCTCTACAATATTGAGCAACGAGGAGACTACATCAGAGAAAGAGGCAAAAGAAGATGGTATCTCATTACAACTCCAACCGCCCTGCGACTTGTAAACAGATTAACAGGTGGCCACCCCGAATTAGTTGGCAGAAATAATTCACTCGTTATACCATATGCCCAGGGGTGGGAAGCTCGCCTCCAAGAGCTAAACCCAAATACAAGCTATTTAGTCCATCTGGATTATGAAGGATATCACGGACCAGTTAGAGGAATATACCAAGCTAATGTATTGAAGCGAACAATCAATGCGGTTAGAAACTTTGTAGAACGGCAAGCAAGGTTTTACGAACAAAGAGAAGACAAAGACCTTAAAGTTATTACAATTGACCAAGTTAATCCGCTAAATAATGCTGTCATACCAATGGCACAGGGTGAAATAAACTGTGTGCTAGAATGTATTATGAAAGACTTTCCAAACCCAAACAACAGAAAACGAAAACGAGACCATATTATACTAGACCGCTTTAAGGATATCAAATATGCCACAGCAAAGGACCTAACAGAAATAGAAGACTTTATCCGATGTAGGATTTATGTATTTGATGGTATGAATATACTGTGGCGAGCATCTACTAAGGATTACCCAAAACAGATAATAATTAGATGTAATGATTATCACGCCACATTAATACAAGGAAAACAAAAAGATGTTTGTATCCAACACATTAAGTCAATTGAACTATTATATGATATTAACGAAAACATACCAGAGCCACGGCCTCAATATGCTACTAACCACGAAGCAAGTAATGTGAAACTATCTACAAACCAATACGAGAACAAATGGATATCGCAGGAAGAACTCAACAACATCCAAACCCAAATGGAATTAGAACATAAGGATTTCTATTCAATGACAGACCATTCTGGAAACATTATTGGAATAGTAGATAAAGAAAATAAACTAAACTATAAATGCTTAGATCGTTTCAAACACGCATCATTCGTTCCTAAGGATACCACCGCTTAGTCATTGCCTTCATACTTCAAACAGTTATTCATAGAACGTCTTATTAACAAACACAAACCCAAACACCGCACACAAATTACTGAACCCAATATATTACGACACGTAAAATCTGGTCAAATACCCTTTCACCATATCTTTAATCATCACACCAAAAGCCCCAATAAGATACACCAGATTGATATGGTCAAAGCCTATACAAATGCTTCGTTAGGTAATCTAGGTGAAATGTCTTCTTACTTCAATGAATACCCAACAGCTCCTCGCAACATACTTAACATCAATCAAGACCTCACCCTAGAATACTACAACAAGGTCAAACCTCTACACGGTTATGCTGTTTTTGATTACGACCAAAAGCACCTTACAGTGCCAACCTTCTTTAACGGCTACACCACAAAAGGAACCCAATGCCAACCAATACCCGCATTGTTGTATATGTTTGACCAAGGAGTTAAGATATTTATTAAGAGATTATACATAGCAGACGACCACTTCAACCCCTTCAAAACCTTCACAGAACACATAACAAATATACAAGATTACTACTTTGATAAGCCTGGCTATGAACACGACACCTTAGCCAAAGCAACCAACTTGCTGGTAGGTTCTCTGAACAAGAACATACACCGAAGTCAGCAAGTCTCTACCATTTCAAAAGCATACAACGAGCGAATACATTTTATGATGAAAGAAAAAGGGTATAGGTTATTGTTCCTGAAACGAGTTCCATACGACAAAAGTAAGTATGCCGAAATGGGCAACGACCTACTACCAGAGCGAATGATTTACACATACCAAGACACAAACCCAACAGACAACATATTTCAAATGTCTCACTTAACTGGCTATGTGCTAGCATACCAAAAAATAGTTCTTCATAACCAAATGTTAAAGCTTGTAAATACTGGGCGGACTTTACTATATTCTAATACAGACAGTATCGCATACGAAGGCGAATATATGAAAACAGGAAAAGAATTTCGTCCCGAGGTTAAAGAACAAGACGAGTTCATAGCACCACAGCTAAATATGACTTGCTTCGTTTCCTACATAAACGGCGAACCACGGATAACATACCAGCGACACAGCGGTTTCAAAGACACACTACCATTACAAAAATTCTTAGAAACACCACATAAACAATATCCAGAGTTCTCCGCCTTTGAGGATACAGAGCTTCCAGATTATAGCACCAAAGACGAATACAAACCTTTACCAGAACAAGAACTCTTACTTATTCACGGCAAAGCTGGAACGGGTAAATCTGAAATGATTAAATACCTAACTGGTCAGCCATTAAAATACACTAACACCCATTTCAAAGACAAAAAGACTTTATCAACCGCTATGACACACAATGCCCGCCAAGTTATTAAGTCTGAATATACACTCCAAAAAATACTAACAATGCTATGTCATAGACTTCCGCTACCGATACCAGTTGGCGAAGAAGCCATTAATCACCGAATAACCATTGATGAAGTTTCTATGCTTACATCCAAGAATTTAGAAAGCCTGGACCATATGCTCAGAAAATACACCAAAATCAACAGACCATTCGGCGGTGTATCTATTATTCTGTTTGGCCACTTAGCACAGCTTCCTTGCCCAGACCCAACATCCGAACCATTCCACAAGTCAAAAACTTTCAAGCTATTTACAAAAATAAATCTTGATACAAATTACAGACAGGCCAAAGACCTAGTTCTACAATCTATCTTAAATAAGGTAGAAGACTATTACAAAATAGGTGGTAATGAGCTTAGCCAGCATAAAGCAAAAGACTGCCTACCTACAATACTAACACTTGAAGAATTAGACGCTCTTAATAAGCAAGTTAAGCCACACCCTAAACCGACTGACCCTAACCCACCTTTAATATTACACCACTCTAACAACAATGTTAATGAAAGCAATTACAAAATGCTACAAAATAAACCGCTTAAAACAGGTCATCAGGTCGTGTTTCGTTGTAATACGAAGGTTGTCCATAACGGCGATATTCACACTATTACTAGGGATACCAAAGAACATATATTCATTACGATTGACGATATTGAGCAGAAGTTTGATAGAAAAAAAACGATACCAGACAAGAAACCGTATGCTGACATCCAGCCGACATTCTCATCCACCATCCACTGCTCACAAGGCCGAACAACACCAGTGTGGATAAATCTAGACCTACTGTCAATGAATTTGCTATATGTTGCTTTAAGTCGTGCCACCTGCTTGAACGATATTGGACTATCAAATGAGTTATGAAAGTCATAAATATATTTTTTTGGCTCCTTTACCCTTGAAACTTCTTATCGTATGAACACCCCTCGTCGGCTTCACTAACTTAGTATTCACAGCCGTAGCACCCATTAACGACACAGGGTCAAATGCTGTTCGGTAGTTCGTGGTCAGCTTTGCCGTCTTTGCCCGCTTACCTTTTGGATTTACCCTAGTGGCTACTCTATCAATTACTCCTTCAATGAGGTCCTTCGTGCTACTGCCTTTATTGTATGTGGTCGCCTTTACACCAGTTTGTCTGCTCAGGTCTTTCGCAATCGTTCCTCCAAGACTATGACCCGTTAGCTCTACATTATCCTTTCCATATTTCTTTATGACTTCATTAACCAGCTTCTGCTCTTCTTTGTATCTCGGTGTTCTTTTTAATACACCCTTTACCAATGCTACATCGGTGAGTAAGTCTCGCTTATCCACACTTCCTCTAAATGCTACAATTGCCTTGCCATCTTTTTCATACACTGTTGATTTCTCTTTGCTAGCGACTGGCTTCCATCCGTCAGCACCCTTTCGTTCAGACGAAGCCAAATAGACATCCTCCGACAAATCCGCATTACCTCCTTGTAGGGGCCTGCTCCCCCTACGACCCCGCCGAGGGTTTGAAAGGGCTTGTCCTTTCCATTCCTTACCAGCTTTTTTCAATGCTTCACCATAGGTTATGTTATGCTTAGCAGAGTAAGCCTTAACGAACTTTATCCACTCGGTCATTCTATATATTTAATTTATATTTTTTTCCTGCCTACTATATACACCACTCTACTATGTCCTCCCTAACTAGACTGTGCGAGAAGTTCCAACAACTATCAATTGAAGGTGAAAAAAAATCCTTCTCGTTGGAAGATGTCCAAAAGGTAATACACGACGAAATAAAAGCGATTGAAGAAATGAGAAATGCTCAACCCAAGGACACATTTCATTTTGGGAAATACAAGGGCAAAAAAATAGAAGACATCGCAAAGATTGACAAGCCATATATTGAATGGTTAGTTCGTCAGCCTTGGTGTAGTAATAAAGACGAATTGAAAAGGTATTTATGATTATAATAAATAAATTTTATATAATATACAATGAGCGAAGCAAAAAAAGAAATTCCCGCCGAAGAGGAAGAAGTAAATAAAACTCTACAATATGGAAAATATAAAAAAATGAAAATTGAAGATGTTGCCAAGATTGACAAAGAATATCTTGAATGGCTAGTTCAACAGCCTTATTTTAAGAATAAAGATGAAGTGAAAAAGTTTTTACCGTAGGAAATACATTTTTCCTCTAATGTTGATTTCTTTTTTTATAACCCGTAGTATTGCTTTCTGTTTGTGAAAGTCGCTAAATTTGGTAAAATGCGGTTCTTTCAATAAGCCGTCTTCAACTTCTAATTCTCTATTAACTTCAAGGTATTGTTGAAGGATATCTTTGAATTGTATGATGTCAAAGTGGTGGTCAATATGGACATCAACCCGTTCATATATATCGCCACTTATTTCGCATATGTATCTGGGTTCTACGAATACATCAATAGCCACGATGTCAAGATATTCTTGTATTTGCGGTCTTATTGTATTCCTGCTCGCATCTTTTATTACTCTCGCCATTTTTTTTAATTTGCTAAGGCCTATAAGGTCAATACAGCAATTCCACGAAAACGGCTTACCATCTACACGAAAGTGTTTGCTTCCTGTTGTCAAATTACTTTCAACATCAATGATGCCATTTTTTAGACAAGGGTGATGGGTTATTAGGTCTAGCACGAAATTGCTATCTTCTGGGTTCAGCACTTCACCATCGTTATATTTGTTTATCATTCTTCTTATGTAGGATTTGATAGATGCTTTTGTTAGAAACCGCCTACCACCCACAACATACAACTTACGACTATACATTACTATATTATTACAGAAAAAAAATATTACAAAAATAAATAATTAGTTGTCTTCTAAGTAATTAACGATAACACTTACATTTCCTCCATTCGCAACAGTAGATAAAGACTGTTGTAAAAATGTTAGATTTTCGCCAGGTGCGAGTTGTATGTCGTAATCTCGCAGGTCAATAAGCTGGCTTGAAGTAGCATTAACATACAGTTTAAGGATAACATCCGTTATAGTGGCACCACCAAGAGCAGTCGCAGAGGTGTCCTTTGATACGATTGAAGTAGTGGCATCAATATCAACGAAGTTCTGTCCCGTAAGTGTGCCAGTCGTTTTCACAATTCGCACTTTATTAACTTTGTTATCTTCGTTTGATATGCTCACGAGAGTTGGATAAACAATTGAATAATTAGTCGCACCACCATTAAAAGTTGTTTTATTTTTTATGCTGAGGATTGGGCTTTCCGAGGTGCTCGCCTTTTCATCTCCTTCCGCTTCGTTTGATATGCTTGAATTAATAGTGTTAGTTCCTTCAATAAATAACCCAACACTCGCGGTTTTAAGGATTTGAATTCCAGTAGTAGCATCATTTCTCATTATAGCCGTAAAAGGTAATGTAGTATTTCGCAGACTTACACCAGTATTATCATTCGCATACTTAATCATATGGACTAGCTGAAATTCGCCAGTCTCTGGGTTCTCAATTGAAAACTTAATAGCACCAAAGCCCAAATATTGAAATTGAATTTGAAATACATTTCCCTTACTCCAATCCAAGAGAGGCATATCGCCTGTCATCGCAGGGGTCATCCCAATCTTCTTGGTCAATATAATTGGCATTTCCTCCTCTACAATGTAGAATATTCATCCCTACCTCATTTTTGTAAAAATAAAATCCATCTTCAAATTCGTTTCCTATTCCGATAAATGAATAGTGTGCTTTCGCATCATCCGTCGTCCATAAAGCAGTGAAGCGACACATAACTCCCATACCCGTTCGGTATTTTATTTTTCTTTTGCTCACCAGAGAGGCATCCGCAGTCGCGCTGGCAGTCGTTTTCAATTCCGCCATATTAGCATTAAATGAAACTGTCGCCTTTGTTTCTGTTTTCGTCCATATCCGTGTATTAACTGTGTAGGGAAAGATTTCCTGTAATACTGGTGTTAATTGTGCGGTTGTAGTTTCGCCAAAGGCGGTTTTCATATTATCAATGTGTCCGCCATATCCAACTTTGAGATTTACGAAGTCTCCGACAGGATTTTGGGCGACTAAATTTCGTTGGTGAGACATTGTTCGTATATTATCAAAAAAATAAATAATCTATCAAAATTAATTGTAAGTGCTTACTTCGCTGGCGGGGCTAACTCATCAAAATTTCAATTCCCTTAACAACAACAGTTCTTTGAAGAATAGCATAAGTATAATAATTCAATTGCTTCGCACCAGTCGCACTCCATTCATACCGCCGTTCAGTGTCCAAGGACAGACCAGCCACTTCATAACCCTCTTCTTCTCGCTTGTCATAAAGTGGGCGGTTGTGGTCCCAGAAATCAACGTGGAACCAGTTATACTTATACACATTAGAGTTCAAAATAGCTGACCCCTTAATTTTTTCCTTCAAAAGCATATAGTCTTCATCGCGGGAGCAAGTAATATCAAATTGCTGAATTCTATTACTATCCAAAGTAGTGTAATAATCAGTAATCTTATCTTGCGCTCGGTTATCACAATCAAATGCGGTGTTTGAAGTTTCAGTATTATTAAACCCGCTAGTGTAAATTCGGCGAATTCTCTCACCCTGCGAGCGGTTCATCTTCAAAACGAATGACTGAGTGCCTGCCGCGAGATTAGTTTTCCAAGAGAGCGGGTATTCGGTCTTGAACGAAAAGCCTTCACCCGCAATCTTTTGTTGAACACCCAAGATAACATTCGGGTCGGTTTCAACAGCGAGAAATAAGTTAAGGTTGGTAATATTTGCGGGTGCTGCGGTGGCTGTTGCTCCTGCCGCAACACTCAAGACATCAGTTCCATAAAATATGGTTTTCTGTGTTCCCTCCCACACAATCCTCAAATCAAGAATTTCATTAAAACCAATTGTCTTATCAATTTCAAAAATGGTTCCAAAAAGCATACCTAGTGGAATAGACACATTGATAACAGGAGTATTGGTGTTATCGGCTCCACCTTCAAAATACTTCGCCTCCTCATAAGAGACATTTACAACAGAGGCGGCACCAGTTCCGTTAGCGATAAGCAAATCATTATTACGACGAGCATTGACAGATGGTGGAGAAATTGCTCCCGCGATAGCATTACCATAAACATTTAATGTCGCCCGAAGATGAGCATCGGTATCAATACTCCCCGCAACTGTTGCAGCACTTGCTTGTTGGCCAGCATACACATTAGCATTAAAGGCAGTTGTAGCACGGCCATCAGCATTACACTTTTGAAGCATCGCACCATAACCAGACCCAGCCCCGTGGTTATCCAGTGCCATAAATCTATCATAAGAAATCTCAGGCTTCCAAACCATCTTAGTGTAATTACCCACGTGTTGAAGATTACACAAATACTGCCCGCTTCGGCTTCGCAGTTCAATTGTCTTAATCATAGGCAAGCAGTCCATTGGAATTCGGTTGTATCTTCCAGCATTACCGCCAGCATCTGGTGTGTAAGTAAATCGCAAAACAGTCCTCGCAAGGTTCAAAGGACGAGTAGGAATTTCAAATGTGCTTTCAATTCCTCCCACAGTGGTAATTGGAATTGTCGCAAGACTTTCGCGGGCAGTAAGTTTGTTAAGCGAATACTTACCGCGAATGAGCTCGCTCTGGCTGTGTGTAAGTTCTCCCCCATATTGGACAGACGGCATACTTACGAATTCAAAAACGATTTTTAAAAGGTCGCTATATATTTTAATCTGAGAAAAAAAAATTAATTAATTACCTAGATTTGAGTAGATTGAAGAATGATGTAAATAAACTAAAATAATTCGTTTCACGGTAAATTAATAAGGTCATTACGATACCCAACCCGTTGAGGTTTATTGGTTGGTCGTTTTCGTCAGTTAAGTAAAACCTAAATACATTGTTTGAATTGGCGGACAGTCTTTTGCCATACTCCGACCCAGACCCATCATATATGACAGAGCCGAACGGGATTTCATTCGCTGTGTATATTTCTTGGAGCACGTGATTATCGCCTTCCCCAACGAGGTCGCTTTGAAGATACAAGGTTTTTTCGCCAGTCAAGATTATGACATTTGGCGACCTAATGATATTATTAGCAAAGAAATATGTTGAGTCGCGGTCAAAACCCATTATTTCGTGAATACGAGTTTCGGTGTCAAATATAAACCGCGGTTGAATTCCTAGGTTGCCCGCAACGGTAAATAATAGCTTGCCGTCTTCTGGGTCGGTGTTGGTGTTGTTGCTTGTTATTGTATATGTGTAATGGTTTGGACTGTCTGCGGTTAGCACTTCGGCCAGCTTATTTTTTAAGTTGTTCATAGTGTAGTTGCCTTCGGGTATCGTAATCAGAGCCTCAAATCCATCTTCACTCAGAGTAAAAGTGTTGTAAGGGCTGGCGACGGAATAATACGATTTCGGCACATAGATATGAAGTATTTTACAGTGTGTCGGGTTGTCTAGCCCTTTCATATCAATGGAGTGCGTAAAATCGCTGTCCGTGCCATTTATCCTGTTTTTGCTATTTATGTAATAGATACCACTACTTCGCCCTCCCCTATAATCCATAGTAAGTGCTTTTTTTCAAAAACCACTTACAATCTCAAAAACTATACTGTCTACGACCGTAGGTTGTATATTAGAAAATATATTTTTTGTTTTAATTACCTACCACAACGGAGAGGGGGTGCGGGGGACGAAGGCCCCTGCTGCTAAATATATGTATCAAAGCCATAACCGTTCTGTGCTTTCAACTTCTCCGCTTCCTTCTCTTTCAAATCAGTCCATCCGCTAGCAAATTTAAAACGGGTTCCTTTCGCCCGTTCCAAAAGAAACCGCATTGAGTGCCATCCGCAAGTATCTGAGGTGTTTGATTGTTGCTTAACTTGATTAACCTTCATTAATAAATAACTATCAGGACGGCTTTTATCTAACAGCTGTTTCATCTGGTGTTGGAAAAGTTCAGTCGGTTGATATTCTGCTAGCGGGTCGTAGATTTCAACACTTCTATCGCCATTCAAACTAACCCAGACAGCCATCCAATGTTGCCCTGGTTGCGAACTTTTTTGTGTATTCATAATAAATCCATACTTCTTTCTTTTTTCTGGCCTTAACTGGTTGATTTGGTCGCTAGCTATCGTGCCCAGATACCAATCGTGCTTTTTCATTATGTTGTCTATTTCATTCGTCCTTAATCCTCTACCTATTCCAGACTGTTCGCCAGGGTCCTCCGTTTCACTCACCAAATCTTCGTTATTACTATCTGGTTCCTCTACTTTGTTTTCTTCTTTCTTTTCTTCTTCTACTACTGGATTTTCTTCTACTGCTTTTTCTTCTCCTTTTGCTTCTCTATCTACTTCATCTTTTCTTTTTTGAACGGCACCTTCTACCCATAAATCAAATGAAGTCCAAGCCTGGTCGGGCGAAGCCATTAAATCGTTTATAACAGGACTGGTATATAGCCATTTTTTCAACATTCCTGAATAATTTATTCTTCCCCCCTTCGCTGGTTTCATATCTGGAATATTGTTGCCCATAAATCGTAGTTTTTTAACAATTATTTCATTATTAGGCTTTCCTGCTTTATTCCGTTTCTGTTTTAGTGTCTCAGCGAACATATTATCAATTAATTTTTCCTTTTTAGTTTGCTTGTGTTTCTCCTCTTCTTCCGCATCCTTTACAATTATGCCCCTCCGTCTTTTTGGTGGTCGTCCTGGGGGAGGCGGTGGTGGTGGTTTTACCATAGGTGGGGCGATTGGAGCCATTAATAATCCCTGTCTATGTCGTCGTTCGGCATTTAGTTCCTGTATAAGTCGTTGTTCCTTTTTCATTTCACGGTCCTTTTCTTCCTGCCGTTCCTTCGCCTCTGCCAGTTCTCTTTTATGTTCTCTATCCAAATCTTCTTTTCTTTCCTTCGCATCGGCGAGGTCTTTTCTTTCCTGCCGTTTCTTCTCCGCTTCCATTTCCTCCCTGGCCGACTTTTCCTTTTTATCAATACCCTCAATGAGGTCATACTTTTCTTGTTTAAGTTTGTCTAAGTGGTCTTGAATTGCGGTTCTCGTGTTCTGTTCAATCTCCGACAGGCTCTGAACTTTTTTCAGTGTGTGTTTGTCTTTATGTGTCGGCCACGGTTTCTTTGATTTTGTTTTATTCAAGTATTTCATAAACAGCTTAACGATTTGAAGTGTTGATAAGTCATTTGTCTTTTTACGAAAATTTAGATATGCCCGTTTGCCTTTTACTTTGATATATGGCTGACCATCTTTCGTTCTGTATATCCTCGGCGGTCTTTGCTTAGGTTTTTTTCTCATTGTATGTAGGGACACCCTACGACCCGACTTTTTGGTGAAGCAAGGTTCTATATTATTAGGAAAAAAATAATAGAAAGTTTAGTTTTTATTTTATCCCACCAGGGGGTTGTAGGGGCTTGTCCCTACTAAAATTTAAGCGCCCCACGGCCTCGTTGCTTGCCGTATCCCATATCGCTAGCAACCTTTTGAACTTTGTCTGCATAAGGAACACCAACTCTATCCAAAGCACCAGCTAAGCGAGAGATTGTTTTGTCTTTTTTCAAATAGTTATTAATATTCCTAAATGTATTGCCGACTTTTACCCAATTTATTTTCCCTCCTTTTTGACCACATCCCTTTTGTTTCTTGCGACCAGTTTTCTTTTTTCCGCCCGCCATTGTGTTTGAGTTTCTTGTTATTTTTCCGACTGTTGGAATGACTTCAACCCTTGTAGTTTTCACGACCATTATAATATACGAAAAAAAATAATTAAATTATAAAATTACAAAAACCTTTTGTTAAAATTAGTCCCGCAAGCGGGACAATAGACTATCGCAAGCGATAGTTGAAATTTTGCCGTAGTTCATCAGAAACCGCATCCACATACAAAAAGTTAAACCTCTCTTTCGTCGCCTCGTGATATTTTTCAATGAAGTAGTCTAGGTCATATCCAAGGTCCAAATGTTTATACACGAGTTCAATTTTATCCACACTCTGTCCTGGAAAAATAAGAAGGTAGTCCAGCTGTTTGATAGCCTCAGGTCGTAGGTCGTTAAGATACTGACTAGACATAATCACCTTTGACTTGAAATGCCTGTTGCGCTTCAACAGGTCGCTAACGGACTTATCCCTTAAACCACTACCCAAATCATCTAACACGAACACGACTTCTGGTGTGATGTATTTGCTCGGTCTCTCCACCTTTTCGCCTCCCTCCTGCTTCTTCTTCTCTTCCTCTTTACCAAAATAAAGAAACTTTGGCTTCGGTTCTTCTTTGCCGTCTTGAATGATTTCGCCTTCTTCTTGCTCCTCGTCGGGTTTGTTGAGCTTGTCCAATTCGTAATCAATCACACTATACCCATCCGTTTTCAAATATGTATATATCGCCATTGGGTTTCCCTTCTTCTTGAAGTGCTTAACCATTTCTTTGTATATGTGGTCTTTGTGTATTGTTGAAGCAATAATAACAATGCGGGTCTTTTTGTCGGTCGTTCGTTTCAGGATTTCAAACAGTGCGGTCGTCTTGCCACTCTTCTTGCGAGCGAGAAGAAAAATATTGGCATACGGTTCATCAAATAACTTATATCCTTTTGCCAACTTGTCGCCATCTCCGTTTTGCTTGACTGGTTTCACCTTTACATTATTGATTTTCTCCATAGCAGAGACTTCGCCTCCGCACCTCCAAATATATTATATATTCTAAAATATATTTTTTACCGGCTGGGGTTGTAGGGGGAGCAGGCCCCTACCCGAGAAATTCCAAACAAATAACAATTCTTCCAGCTAGTGGGTCGGTCTCAATATTACCGCTGTCTGTTTTCAATACCCTAAACGAATACTGCCCATCAGTCCAGCCGATATTTCCAAGATTATAACCGAGATTTGAAATGTTTGCCGTGGTGCTGTCGGCGAATGTCCCGATTATTCCAATGCGGTCCATATAAAGGATTTTCGTTTTTGTTTCAGTCAAGTCATTATAATAGTGGATAAACTTAACATTCATTCTTGTTGGTGTAAAGCTCATTTGAATGTTTTTGTCAAATGTCTTGCTACCACCAGCAAAATCATTACTTAGAAAAATAATCTTTTGGTATTTGAAATCCGTCATTCGCACCTCCAAAGGTTTTTGGTGAAGCTTTTTTTAAAAAGGTTCTATATGTTGTATAATATATTATGTTATTAATATTATTATTTGTGTGCTCTGTGTTAGGTCGGACTGCTTGTGATTTCTATTCACGGGTCAGTGTTAAAAAAAATGAAAGTTGTGTGTGGTGTATTCAAAAAGGATGTGTGTATAAGCCTTTTAGTGATTGGTGTGTTAGTTTTGATGAAGCTATTCCGCTAATCTGTGCTGGTGATAGCTCTTGGTATAAAATCTATTCGTCTGAATGCTCGTCTTTTTGAAAAAAAGGACACAAAAACCGCGGGGGTTATTTCTTTGAACTAGATGGGCTAGGAAGGCAGATGCCTATTAATAGTGTTAAAATACCCACATAAGTGTTAGCAACCTCGCACGGTAAGTTCTTTTCAGATAGCCTTACAATACAAAGGGTGATGATGGCGATAATGATACCCATTTGAAACAAGTATTTGATAAGTCGGCTGTCGGTTTTTCGCTTAGTCAAACAGCAATCCCAGCTGTCCTCGTATTCGTGGTCTAATTTTTTTTCTTCCTGCTTAATTTGGACATCAAGCACACGGTTCTTTAACTCTGGTGTGAGTTCGCCTCCATCTACTTCTATGATTGGTGGTGGGTGTAATCTAGGGGGCATTAGAAGGAAATAAAACTGCTCGTATTTCTGCTAATTGGTTGGTTTGGTCTTGTAATATATTAAGTAAAGTTTTATTTTCTTTTTCTAAATTAACTACCTTCTCTGATAATTGTTGAACGGCTTTAATTAACGGGGCGATAAACTCGGAATAACCTATACCATAACCAACATCACCACTATCAATACATTTAACATCTTCTGGCTTAACACTCACACCTTTCAATTCGTATTCCTCTCTTTGCTTTGGACACGGCACCATAATTGTTTCTTTTATAAAACCGCCAAAATCTAGCATATCCATCTCTGTTAGTATTTCTTCTAATTCCTGTGCTATTAAGCCAGTCCTACATTTCTTTTTGTCATCAATCATACGATAGCAAACTGGATTTAACTTATTAATAAAATCTAAGCCTAAACATTCCTTTATATTTTCTTTTTTTCTCTTGTCTGAATATTGAATTGGATTAGACAATACCCATAATTGTCCATCGCTCGCTTTCAATGACATTAAAGCAGTATTTGAACCATTCTCCCATATGAAACCACTCGTTGAAGAATTATTCACTCTAAATCTAATAGCATAAGAAGTTAATCCTCCGCCTACTCCTCCTGCTGGTGCTGTTCCTCCACTTAACGATTTACTTGCCCCAGACTGCTCATATAAATCCCCCATGCTGAATCTCCAATGTCCCACATAAATATTCCTCTCGCATTTGTCCCGTCTGTTTTCCCTTGAATTGCTATTTTTGCCCCATTAGTTGATGCTGATGCCGTTGTTAGTGTGCCTGTGTATGTAATTCCCGCATTTGCCGTTATTAATCCTTTTGTCCATAAAGTTCCATTCGCCCCATTCAACGACATTAACAATTGCTCTGCTGAATTCTCCCACACAAAACCCATTGTAGAATCATTAGCAACCCTAAACCGAAAACTATACGAACTAAAATCATTTCCAGAAACGGCTAAACCATTTGCCAAACTTCTAGTATTTGCTGCCCCACCAGATGCCGCATAAATCCCCCAACTTGTATTGGTTGTATCCCATAGAAATATACCTTTTGCGTTTGTTCCGTCTGTTGCTCCCTGAACTCCTATCTTTGCCCCGCTGGTGTTTGTTGCTGATGTTAGTGTGCCCGTGTATGTTATCCCCGCATTTGCCGTTAGTAGGCCTGCTGTGCTGACATTCATAGCCTCAGACCAAGTTATATTGCTTCCTGCTGTTATTCCTGATTTATAGTTAAAAGCAAGTTTGTTTGAGTTTTTGTATATTTGAAAGTTTGAGCCAGAATTACTTGATTTCCAGTTTGAGCCGTCATAATAAGCATCAAAACTTATGCCTATATTGTCGTGTGCCCAATTCATTAATTGGAATGTTGGATAAGCATCCGCCGTTGTTATCGCCTGTAAGTGTGCTCCTCCGATATTTGAAGCCGTTCCATATAATTCTAAACCACCTGTCGCACCTGCGCCTTTCGTTGTATTGCCTATGATTATTGGTTTGCCTGATGCAGTCGTTATCTTGTCGCTTGCCGTTATTGTTGTTGTTGATATACCCGCAGTTGAAGTAATTGTTGTTCCAGTTATTGTTCCGCCATTTGTTATATTGTTTGAGTTCATATCTAAGGCACCATAAAATCACATACCGCCAGCATTGTTAAAACGGACAATGTCAGACGAAGCACTTTTATTATCCAAAAGTTTTGAAATATAAAGTCCCGCCCCTTTTACATCAGATGCTACATTCGTGAATACATAACCTCGTTGGTCTGCGGTTCCACTTGTAGCGGTATTTAGAGTATATAAGAAAGACTGCCAATCGCCGGCCGTCTGACTGAAAAAGATATCTCCTCCGTTTTGGTTTAATATCCTCGCCCCATTATATGTTATATTTCCACCATTAATGATATCCACATTATTAAAATCGGCTTGGCTTAATAAGGTCAGTGCTTTTACATCATTTCTACTTCCATTAAATATCTTAATTCCTGTTATGGTTTGGTCGCCTGTTAGTTTTACATTTTGCCCGTCCAATGTGTCCGCATATCCTTTTGTTGCTCCGTCCGTTGATAATGTTGGAGTTCCAAGGTTGGCTATTTTGCTACTATTACAATCTAGCCCCGAAGCATTTACCCAACCGACAATCGTCCCGTCAATAATGAAACTTATTTTTTTGGCAGAAATTTCAAAGTTGTAATATGTCGCAGTTTTCATATCCAAACTAGCAATTGACCCGATATTACTTGTAGAATTGAAAACGATAAATGTTCCTTTTGTGGCCGCGTTCGTTGAATTTCCTGTTATTTCAAGACCACTACTATATGTCTTAATTCCTGCTATGGTTTGGTTTCCAGTTAGTTTCACATTTTGCCCGTCTAATGTGTCCGCATATCCTTTTGTTGCTCCGTCGGTTGATAATGTCGGTGTGGCTAAGTTTGTTATTTTTCTGTTATTCAAAGATAGTGTAGTGCCAGTTGCGGTCGCGATTACATTATCACCCGCATATAAATCAACATATGACCCCGTTATTTGTATTGGATAATAGGCTGCGGTTGCTATTTTTTGTGCCACAATCTCTCCTATATTTGTCGCCGTATCAAAGGCAATACCGATACCATCAAAAGCGGTTGGACCAGTAGCACCCCGCACTTCTATTGTTGAAGTAAATTTTTTATTCCTTGCTATGGTTTGGTCTCCTGTTAGTTTGACAACCGAAGTATCAAGGGCAGAAACATCCACACCATCAACAAGATTTACATTTGTTATGCTTTGGCTTTTCATATCAATCCCCGCACTCGCATTTATTATACTGCTAAATGTCTTAATACCAGCTATGGTTTGGTCTCCTGTTAGTTTGACGACTGCGGTATCAATAGCCGAAACATCAATACCATCAACAAGATTAACATTTGTTATTGAAAATCCTCCCATATTTAAACTACCCGTCATAGCCGCTGTGCCGTCCTTTGCCAGTTTCGTATCGGTATATGCTTTTGTTGAAGCATCGCCGTCATAGAATGGTGCGGGCAGTCCGCTGATTGCCGTTGTGCTGTTAAAATTTAAAACATTATTTGTCAATGTCATTCCGCCCCCTGTTGTTGGAGCAAAAAGTATGGACGAGCCGACAATAGTTAGTGGATAGCCCGTGGCTCCACCTGCCTCCGACGAATAAATAGAACCCATATTATTGTTGTAATTGAAGAATAACTTGCCAGTGTTTAATGGATTTGAGTCTTTTACGGCCACATAAGTAGTAAATGTTTTATTCCCTGTTATTGTTTGGTCGCCTGTTAGTTTAACGACTGCGGTATCAAGAGCAGAAACATCAATACCATCAACATTACCGACATTTGCTACATTAAACCCTCCCATATTTAAATCCCCTATCATCATAGCGAGCCCATCCAATCTAAGAAAAGGAGAAGCAACATTTCGCCATTGACCTGTGCTGTAAATGAGCAGTTGGTTATTGGCGGGGGTGCCTGTTATGACTACATCACTTAAAGCATCTATTGATTTAGTTGCTATCCTTGTGTCAAAGTCCGTATTAGCCCTTGCTGTGGTGTAGTATAAGTTAGTTCCTTCGGCTAGGTTAGTGGTTGATTTAGTAGTTAGTCGCGCATCAAACCTACCATCAGTATAATATAGATTAGTGCCTTCTTTTAAGTCCGTTGTTGATTTTAAGCCAACCTCGCATCAAATCGGCTATTAGTAAAATAAAGATTTACGGGGTCAGCATCTTCTGGCACCCTATCTGTGTATAAGCCCACTATGTTTGTGTTCGTTAAATCAAGGTTGGCTATATCCAGACTATCAACCGCGATTTCAGACAAGCCTAAGAGCGATTTATATTGACTGCCCATTGTTGTATATATTATCTTAATTAAAATATTATATTTAGGAAAATATAGCAACCCATAGCAAACAAGAATGCCGGGTAAATCTTCGGTAGAAAATCTTAAAATCGCTAATGCGAGGCGAAAGGAAAAGGCTAAGCAAAGGAAGATTGAGAGGGCTAGGGAACTACTAGCGGAGGAAGATGCTAAGAATGTTAAAGAAATGACCAATGATGAAAAGATGGACCACGTGTCTAAAAAGCAGTTGGCGAAGGATATGATTGATGGGCGGGACGGTGAGATAAGTGAGGAAAGTAGCTCGGAAGAAGAGGTTGAGCAGGACTTTGCTGACCTAATTGCCCAACGAGTTGCGGGTATGAAATTGAAGACTAAACAGAAGAAGAAGAAAGCGGTAAAAAAGAAAGTGGAAGAAGAGAGTGAGAGTGAAAGTGAAGAAGAGGAACAGCCTAAGAAAGGTAAAGGTAAGAAGACTGGCAGTGTTAATGTCAATGTTTATGCGGGACAACCAGAGAAGTCAAAAAAAGAAAGTAATGATGTTTCAAAGATATTTTTAAAGTTCTGAACCTACCAAAGATAATGATAAGAATAGTAATTAGCATACTCTGGATTATTATAAGTTAATTCACCTTTTGAATTTCTTATAGCTTTTGCTCTTGCTCTATAATTTCTTCTTCTTTCTTTATCTAAATGGTTGAGATGTGAAAAAAGTCCTATGCGGTCTTTGTAATGTTCATATCTGACATCACCGAAATGAATTGTTTTTCCTTTTGGTGTAGTAGTTGTATATTTTTTATTTTTTACACTTGACTTTGAAAATCTCATACTATATGAACCTTTTTAAAAAAATCTTCACCAAAAATAGAGATGAACAAGATAAAAAACCTACCATTAGATGTTCGTTTACACATTATGGACTACATATATAATCATCGTATGTATGACTTCACTAGTTGCTATGTGTGTGGATTAACACTGTGCTTAGCGAACCGACAGATTACAGCCATTGATGATAGTTTTGATTGGTTTTATATGTATGAGTTTTGTTCTAATTATTGTTTTGAACTTGAAAAAAAAGAAAGAGCAATATATAGAGATAAAGCATTAAGTATTAGAAAGCGATGGACGACCATATACAAGAACTGAAAGAACAACAGGCATTAGAACTACATTATCAGAAAAAACAAAGTAAGAAATGGAATACGATATGGGCTGATAAACCGTTGAAACAAGTGTTCGTAGATTTAGCGGATATGTCTAAGTTAAAAGATAAACCAGGTAATAAAAAATATGCTTTTATGTTGGTTTGGATTGACACTAATAGTAGATTTTTAGAAGTTAGACCGCTGAAAAATAAAACTGCGAATGAAGTATATACTGGTTTAAAATCTATTCCATATATTCCAGAAATCATTACAACAGACAGCGGAGGAGAATACAAAGGAGCAGTTAATAAATATTTTGATGAACATAACATTGAACACAGAACAGTTGAAGTAGGAGACCACAAAGCACTCGCAATAGTTGATAGAGTGATTAGAACTATTAGAAGGTGGCTTGACATACTATTTGAAACTAATGGGAACTTTGACTGGGTCTCATACATTGACGATATGGTTAAAGCTTACAATAATCGTTTTCATCCAACAATCAAAGCTAGACCAATTGATGTATTAAATGGAAAAGCTACTAATAAACAAAAAATTGAAAGAGATGAAAGTATTAATGAATTTGAACCGGGTGATAAGGTAAGAAGGGAAGTTCAACGAAATCTATTTTCAAAAGGAGGACGAACTTGGTCAAAGCAGATATATACGGTTTTGGGTAGAAACGGATTTAAGATTGTGCTATCTAACAAAGAACTAGTCAGCCCCCGCGAGTTGTTAAAGACTAAGTTTGAAAAACCAGTTGATGATGAAAAACAAATTCACGAACAAGTCCAAGAGATAACAAAGGAGAAGAAGATAAAGCAACAGTTAAAAAAAGAAGACATTCAACCAGAAAACATAATTGAAACCAAACGGCACAAAAAGAAAAAGGTAATTTTTGATTTGTAGAAAATGTGTGTCTTGATGTTTGTCTTGTAGTGCTAAAAACTGAAACTAACGACGGAGAAAAAAACAATTACACGATTAGACGATTTTGGTATAATCGTATAGTTGAAGTATTTGCTGATGAATTCTATTACCATTTTGTTTTTTGTTGGGCTCATTTCCTTTTTGCTTTGGTGCGCATCTCTGGCGGCGGGGGGCGTGTCTTGAAAAAGTGTCTTGTAGTGCGACCCTATACTACCCGCGGGTAAAATGATAAAATCTCTTTATATGACTGACTTTGTAAAAAATGGCAAACGATAGGGAAATTAAAAATGGGAAGGGGGGTTGGGGCCATAGAAACAACCCCCCTTTCCTTCTTGTTTTTTGGTCATTGCTGGTGCCGGCGCCTGTCGCGCGCTGCGGTATAGCTAGCGCTTGTAGTAGATGCAGCGATGCTAGATACACTCGCACTGCTTCCAGTCGCGCTGTGGTCTCCTCCTCCTTAGTAGTCGTGGTAGTCGTCGCTAGCATCTTCCTCTGCGCGCATTTTCTTTGCTGAAGGCTTCTTGACTCGCTTGGGTTTCTCGCTTGACATATGCACAGATGCATGGATTTCTTGCATTTCCTAAAACCTAAACTAAAAGCATTTTTGTAAAAAAAAAATACAAATCTGAATGAGACAGGATTGTTGTTCTATTCTTCAAATTTTCTAGGATGAACTATTGGTAACAATAGTTCCCTCTTCTTTATTTACGCAGAGAAACTCTGCAAGTAAACTCAATTGATTCTTCCTGCCGGCCCACTCTGTCTGATATGGTTATTTGTGAAACGACGCTTTTCCACCGCATCAAAAATCGGTTTTAAAAAAAAAAAATCGAAATTTAAAATTTGGTGGCACCTCGACGGGACTTGCCTTCACCTGTATCACTCTAAAAAAATAAAGTCCTTTCAGAGCAGACAGAAAAAAGGAGGACGCTCCCAGGTTTTCTAGGTTTCTTCATGGCTTGAACCAACGAGACTGTGTAGTTCCCAGGTTTTCTAGTATCTTCATGCTGTTGGGTCAGAATGTCCTAGAGGCAGATGCCTCTAAATATTTGGGAGTTATTTTTGAAAAACAACTTTCCTGGAATATGATGAAAATAGATAGGTTGAAAAAAGCCCAGCAAGGTATCAATATGGAGCTTGGTAATGGGAATAAGAAGGCTATGGTGGACCTAACATACTTCTGTTTTTCAATCTATGGATTGGGGATCTGAATTGTGGCACCCAAAAAGAACTTGGCAACAAGGTGACAAAGTCAACTATTACCTGGCTCGTAAGATTTTACGAGTCCCCAAAGACTTTCCTAACTTGCCTGTTAGGTGAGCTAGGTTTGTGGTCGGTAGTAGGGAGAGGGAATACGAAATGACTTACCTTTCTTAAGTCCTTACTTTCCTTTCCTGTCCACAGATTGCTTCAAATGTTCAGAATTAGTTTATTCAACACTCTAACTAAAACTAACAATAACCGGGTGGGGAGGGTTATGATGGATCTTAAAATGATCAAACCTGAGACCCATGAACGATATTCTTTCATTTATCAAGAATAGCTCTAAAGCCACTATCAAAATGCTTATTAATGAACATGAACAACTGTGGACCAAAAATTTATCACTGTCAAACTTATCCTTCTATAAATCAGTTAAGAAAAACCTTTCCTTGGAGCTCTATTTAAAGAAGGGTAACTATGAAGGTGGTAGAAGATTGATTTCCCTTGCCAGAATTGGCTCCCTTAGATTTGGTCTATCTCATAGAGGGTTTGGTACCCCTGTGCATATTCCTTGTGGACTTTGTAAAATTACTGAGCACTCTGAATTGCATGTCTTTAATGATTGCCCTTTAACTAAGCCTTCCTAACGTCTTTACAGCTGAAATATTTTGGCTCGACTTTTTCTCCCGATGGCTCTATCTTTATTAGTCATTGGACATCTTTATTAGGCACTATGGTCCTTGAATTCCTCTTTTCATATTGATACTATGAGGGGTTTCTTGAAGACTTTCATGTAGCCATTAAAGAGCTTAGCTAAGCTCGGGTTTGTCATGAATCATATAGGAGTACTTGGTCGTTTGGATGAATGAGGAGAGCCGTAAGGGATCTACGGGAGAGTCGAATTATTGGAAAGGCTTGGTTCATGACTTTTCCATCCGTGGACTTCTTCCTGGAATTTTCGACCTTTTTGGACATTCATGTTAGACTAATGGATTTTATTAGATCTTTGCTTGAATTTTGTAGTTTGAGTCATCCCAGTAGTCCTGCTTCTGGTTTGTCTTAGGATTATAGTTTCCGTAAAGGGGGCTGCTTTCCTATTAAAGTACTACTACTACTACTACTAAGCTTCGTGAATTATTTTGTGCTATTAAGCACCTTAGTCATGTTGTGTGTAGATGTGTTAGTTGTGTAGGTCATTGGTTTTGCTTCTTTCCCATCGCCCTTTCTTTTCATCCCTGGAGCTCGCAGCATTAGTAGATCTTCTATGACCTTAGCGACCAACTTTTGAGGACTTTTTGCAGACTCTGTGAAACTTTATCTTAGTTTCTTACAGTTTTTCTTAGTTTACGTGAGTCACCTGTCCTGCCTATGGTGTGTCTATAGATAACAGTTTCCGTAAAGGAGGCTGGCTTCCCATTTTCCTACTTCTACTTCTACTTCTACACCTACTGCTTCTCTCTCCAGTATGCAAGTTAACTCCACGGTAGTATCTTATTGTTGATTGATCGTGTGCTTAGATGGTTCTCTGGGTGGACAAGTATCGACCAGCTCGCTTGGACAAGTAATTTGGCATTGCAGCCTACTCACAACAAAGATACACAAACACAATGGAA
>WBZZ01003910.1:47500-125000 GCA_019918135.1 Paulinella micropora
ATTGTTCATTAAATCCTTTTTCCTTGAAAAAAAAATCTTGCAAACTGAGACTAGAAGGATTTTATATTTCCCTCGCTCAATTTTCTTGGTCAGCACGCGCTTCGACGTACCATGGAACTCTACATGAACACCTGTCGCGTGATCTTGTGTGGGGAGAGCGCATCGAGGGTTATTGGGCCACTACGCTCGAGGTGCCTCAGCATCCGTGTGCCTTCTCCCTCGGAGGTATCAGCTTCACGAACACCCCTCCTCAACCCACCTCATGCATTTTATCCAGCGTTTTGTCATATTATTTGGCAGCTGGTATCTTACGAGCTTGAAAAGTTGTGTTTGAATGTTCCGTACCTCTTGTTATTCATGTTTGCTGTTCCTTTTGGCTGGTAAGTAGGACCAAGTGTTGGAAATTCTACAAGACGTAGCAAAAAAGGAGAAATTAAACCTTCCTGAACATGTAAGCTGGATCGACCAATGTCTTTCCCCCGATGCTGTTTCAAAAGCGTTTTCTCAGATGTTTCTCTTTCTCTCTCTCTCTCTCTCTTTCTCTCTCTCTCTCTCCCTTCCTTTTCTCTGTATCTCTCTCTCTCTCACACACACACACACATACACACTCTCGCTCTTTCTCTTTCTCTTTTTCTTTCTGTCTCTCTCTCTCTCTCTCTCTTTCTCTTTCCTTCTTTTTCTTTCTTTCTCTCTCTCTCTCTCTCTCTCTCTCTGTTTTTTTGTTTCTAACCTTGCGTGTCTCTCAATCCTACCTATCGATTGATTTTTTATATACAAGACAGACATAGACACTTCGAATATATGGCAATTTTAATTTACTTTATCCATGCTGTTCACAACTCTCCTTTCTGCTTGTGACCGATGCCAGCTCGGTAAAGAGATCACAGTTGCCTCCCAACGCAACGTGCGAAAAGCTTTGCTCATCTTTGAAGCTTGCAAGGTGGAGCATTATCCCTTCGCACAGGTCAGGCCAATCGCGTTCAGGATTGTGTGGTCGTGACGTTCCTATCAACCTCTGTGCGTCTGCAGGGCCAACGGCCGCGGCTGGCCGACTGGGAACGGTTTGTGGACGAACTCGGTCTCAGTCCCTTTTTTTTTACTGTGGCTTGGACCATGATTCAATTGTTTCTGGTTGGGCAGGGAAGGTCATTTGCGAGGAGCAGTCTCCAGCACGACTGCTGCTGGTGACCCAAACCACTCATTTTCTCTGCTGACATTCCTCTCCCATACAAACCAAGAGACATACACATTTATGTGTATGCGCACGATGTATGCGTAATTGTGTTTGTTTGTAATCATGACGTTTCCATTCATTTACGATTACACGTACATATGTATGTATTTATGTATATATTTATGCATCTACTTATTTATGCATTTATGTACGTGTGTGTTTATGACAATAATGTGTGTATGTATGTATGCATGTATGTGTGCAAAAATTTATGCTCATAACTCTGTGTATTCATGCCCTTCCGATCTATCTATGATTGTGATCATATTTGTATTCAAACAGTAACAACAAAAGGTCACTGTGGTTTTCCCCATCTAACCTAATCTTTAGACATGGCCTCACTACCAATTTGCTAGGCTAGGACCAAGATGTACGAGCTGCTTGCGAACTGGTACTATGATATTCTTTTATCTCATCATCACGCTACATTTATCGGTCCGACATCTATGCTGCTTTCCTTGAATATGTTGCCATAAATTGCAGATAAGGAACGCTCTCCTGTCTTCTATAGTATACCACCAGACGTAATCATCAAGGCCTTAACCAAGGCTTTGCTCAAACGAGTGGATGACCAACTGAGGTCGAAGTGTCTCGTTATGGTTATGGATTATGTATCGCGTTAGCTTGCTTTGTTTTGTCCTTTGGTGGTGGTGGTGGTGATGGTGTGCGTGTGCGTGCTTGTGTGTGCGTGTGGCTCTCTCTCTCTCTCTCTCTCTCTGATTGTGGCTCTCTCTTTCTCTCTCTCTCTCTCTCTCTACCTTTGTCCTTCCTTTGTTCTCTGTTCCTATGTTGTATGATTTTTTGTCTTTGTCATCCATATCCGGGATTCTGGGTTGGTTTGCAATCTGGCAGGCATGAGTTGGTGCGCTGGGCCGCCTTCTACGACCACAGGCACGGCATACCTTCTACATTTCTTGCCTCCCGCCCTCCCTCTTCCAAGCTAGACTGAAATCGAGAGCAATGTAGCTTATCATTTTCTGTATTGGCACGACATGACGACACAAGCTCCTGTTGTGTTGTGCAGGCTTCGTACGGGCTCCAAACCCATCTTCCACCTGGTCCAATTCTGTTCTCGTGTTGTTGGACACAATTGTCAGCTTTCTTGACCTGCTGAATTAAATGTTTTAGTTCTTGATTGATCTCATATCTTATACTCACATGTGTCAAAAAGATAAAGATAAACATTCATCTCTTTCTCTCGCAGTCAAATTTTCCGTAGGTTCCTCAGTTTCTATGTAAATTTCTTAACTTCCTTTTCTGCGTGACTGTGAACTCCTTTTTCTAATCCTTCGCTTCTTTCTTTCTTGCTGTGTTTAGGAAGCCTTTGTGGCCAAGTTTATGGCTATTTACAAAGCGTGGATTGTGGCTACGTTTAACTAAGGGACTTGCTGAAAAAGGCGGAATGAATCACCTTTTAACATAGTACTTGCATGCGATGCAGCGCGGGAAGTCTGCGAATGTCTTTCTTACTCCTTTTGCTCTTCTTCACCATTCTCCCAGTCCTTTATCCTCTCTCTACCGCTATGTGCAACTTTCCGTCTTCTTCTCCCCCCCCCACCCGGGCCCCCAAATTGTTTTCATATTTGTATACATAAAATAGCAACATTATTACTCATTTAAACAGTCTCTAGTCATACTGCTGCTATCACATTACGCCGAATCATAGATCTACTGCCTATGAGTCACATTTGATACACTGATAGCTATCCCTAATCTAGCTGTCCATTAGACTGCCTTCCCAGTGACTATATATGTTATTGTATCTCTCTAGCTATCCATTAGACTGCCTTCCCAGTGACTATATATGTTATTGTATCTCTCTTTGATACCACTTCCATTCTATCTCTTCTGCTTCCCTATATATGTTATTTTATCTCTTTGATACCACTTCCATTCTATCTCTTCTGCTTCCCACTCAGACTCTACGAGTGGCAAGTATTTTATTAAAACAGTGTTTGCGTAAAAATATATTGCTATTACAGGGGGACTCACTCTATCCATTACAGCGGTAACTTTGCACTCATTCGCTTGAATAATATTTAATATAGTTACTAGGTATAAATAGCTTTTACCGATACTGATGTTCGCCTTCTTACATTGCTTCCTTTTCAGCCGCTCTACGAAAAGCAAGCGTTCTTCAATTATTAAAAATTGTTATGTGGGAAAAAAAAATATATGTCTCTTGATATTAATACCACTTCCATTTTACTTTCTTATTATACAAGCCGACGGTGGCAAGTACTATGATTGTATTATAATATTAATACTTACTGGCTTCACATATGTTTTTTTGAGCATTTTAAGCGTTGGTAAAACGGGAGCACTTTTTACGTAATGAGTTTTTGATATTGTTTTTTTTATTATTATTATTAGAAAGCTGGAATGTTGACTCAGACTCTTGAATTGTGGCGTAGAACTTCAAGAATAATTTTTTAACATTTGAATTTGAATTCGAATTCAAATGTTAACGGTGAAATTATCAGGAAATGAAAAATATATACTATGATTAAAAAAAATCAACAAGAATATTCAACAATATGTTTTTTATTAGTTAGACTAATAGGTTGTATTAATACTGTAACGGACCGATTTAGTATGACCCAGCCGGTTCGTAGGATGCGTGTCGGACGGTGTCGGTAGAGCAATCCCTTCGGGACGCGCCGGGCAGTGTTGTTCTGTCTTTGCTGTCTTTTCAAGGCAATAAAGCTTGTGGTACGAAGCGATCGTGACTGAGCTTGAACCTGTCAGTGGACGGCTTGCTATCTCTGTACTGGCAGTGTTACATTCCCTGAAGATAGCTCGATAAAAAGTCGGTAATACAACCAGACACAAATCCACCAAAGGAGAATGATGTCTCGTTATATTAGCTCAGTGAAGCCGAAAAAGAAAGCGGCCATAGACCACGGTTAAAATGGCATTAGGTAAAATCCTGCCAAACGATATTGAAATACTAGGAAAAAAACTAGGTGCACCTGACACCCGAAAAACCGTACTTTTTACCGGCTATCCGGGGGGTGATGCCTACAGTACCCCTTCCCGTTTTTATGACGGAAATATGCAATATTTTCGTCATATAGCTGCTGATTTCTTTTCTGCACATGCTACGGGGTGTTGCAACTAAGTGCATTAACCCACGGATAGACGGTGCAGTGGATAAATAAAACGCATACACCAGACACGCGTCAACTGTAAATCTCTAGCCTCATTTTTTGTAAATAAATTAAAAACTCCTCCTTCCACACTCGTTGTCCCCGTAACTTAGTCCTGAGGCAGTATGTCAAGAACAAATAGTATTACTATTAAAATAAGCTTTATAATTTTTTCTCCTTCTCTAAAAACACTTCCGGTCAGTAAATACATTGTCTTTTAATAACATACCCTTGTTTTCAATCAGTTACCTTAATATAGTACTAGGGGGCCAGTCCTAATAACTATATCCAAAGCCGGTGTGAGTGAACCCGACCATGCGATAAACCGACACAAGTAGAGACGGACCGTGCTGGTATGACGATATTAAGTGTATCCAAAGAAAAAAATATTTAATATGTCTACTATGAGAACATTTATTGAGAACATCACCCTGGATACTTGAAGAAGGGTCGTACCAGGAACACCATCGCTAAACTCACAAGCGATCCCCTTCTACGGTGTCGTATCCATTTGCCGATTGACCTTCGCACTCATATGTTGCGATAAAAATGCTAAGTAACAACAATGGTATAAAAATATTTTAATAAGACATGATCTGACATGGGCACTATGAGATTAATCCACATGCAGCTTTCAATGTCCGACGCGTGATAAAAGAAAAAAATGTCACTTACTGCCTTCGTCTCCTTGCGCGAACCCCTTTGCCAGGTGGCGGGCCGCCAACAAAAGTCAAGTCAAACTTTGACTCCTCAAGAATGTCCCATATTTTGTTAGATGGCGCCCAATCATAAGTCAAAAGGAATGTCAAGCACTCCCCTAGGCATTGACTGAATAGTCCACGCAGTGTGGTCTTTGTCTCGAGGGGTAATAGTATCATCCCAAGTATCGAGATCTTTCGCGTCTTTGTATACCGGTAAGTATTGTCTAGCTTTTGGATCCTCAACAGGGTCCATGCTTCTCCAGAAATGGAGTACCGGTTATATCATTTTTGCTGCTGAGGATCTCTTCGATGTCCGCGCTGCCCGTGTAGTCTGCGGGACCGCCACAGCTCGCATGAGATAAAGATCTGAGAGAGTGTCATCGGCAACATGAGATTCTGCCGGTCTCAACAGATAAAAAGCGTCTCGGACCCACTTGATGGTCGCAATCGCCTCGCCTTCCTTCCATCGCGCATGTCGAATGTCCACATTACCAGCGTTTGGGTTAGTGTCCTTCTCTTCTCCTCCTCCATGGACATCCGTCGCTCGCGTCGATCTCGCCACCTTCCTCGGTTGGTCGAAGATAAGGTCATTTTGCGCTCTCCTCCTCTGCGCCTCCGTGAACTTCTCCTTTGTACCGAAGCGGACTATGGGGGCCTTTGAGTCCCCGCCGCGCTTTTGCGGTTTGAGTCTTCCTTGCTCTCCTTCTCGGTCTCCTCCTTCTCCGAGACAGGTGCCCGATAGGCATTCTCCTCCTCTAAGGTATCCTCCTTACTGATAGGCGGTACCTCTTTGAAATCCTCCTTCATCCGTTTCAACGCCTCCTCAACGGATTCATCCTCGAGTAAGAAGGGGTCATATTTGATCAGCCTTCGAACATTCACAATTTGCACCTTCCCTCTACCCCTGAATTTATAGTTCAGAGGTCCCATCTGCTCCATAATCTGGTATGGTCCTTTCCAGCGGGTAAACAGCTTAGAGCTAACCCCCTTGGGTACTTGAGGATGGTACAGGAGTACAATATCCCCAACCCGGAAACGGACTTGATCTAAGTGCGCTTGTCGCACTCCTTGTGCATCAGTCTTTCTGCGCTCCGCCTCCCTATGCGCCGCAACTATTTGCTCCGCCTCCATCTTCGCTCTTAGCCTCATCCCGAACAACTCATCCTCATCTGCCCAAGTGTCCTTTGGATGCAGAAGCGAGGTTGGGATATTAGGCTCTCGGCCGTAAACCAATTGATATGGCGAGACTGAGCTCCTGGCTCCTCCTAATGCCGATGAGGGTAGACAGTTCATTGCAAAGGCAAATGAAGGTGCTGCCTCCACCCAGGCTCTCTGATTCTCCTTCTTCATACAGTACATCTTAAGCGAGGCTTTGAGAGGTCTATGTACCCGCTCGATCTTGCCATTCGCTCTCGGGTTATAGGCAGTAACATATTGCCATTTCATCCCGTAGTACTTAGATAGTCTGTCGATGACTTCATTATTAAAGTCAGAACCTCGATCAGAACATATCTTTCTAGGCACTCCGATCTGCGAGAGGATCCTGTCGATCAGAGCCTCCGCAGTTGTCTTGCCTGTAACGTCCTTAACAGGAACAAGCCACACATAATTGGTGGCTCGATCAATGGCAGTAAGAAGGTATCTGTACCCTTCGGCCGATTTGGGGAAAGGTCCCACATGATCGATGTGTAAGAATTCAAACATCCCGGCGTGTAACGGGAATGTACCGATCAGGCCGAAATTCGCCTTCAACGGTGTCTTTGTGGTTTTGCATGGGATACATGCGTCTACTTCTCTGTCTATCTCCTCCTTCATTCCTTTCCACCAAAATCGCCTCGCTATGAACCAATGAGTTCTTTGTCGACCCGGATGTGCCAGTAAGGGGCAGTTATGGGCTGCAACATATATGAAGCGCCTCAACTTCTCCGGTACCCAGAGAGTCCATTTGTCGGGCTGTGATGCAAATTTGCCATGCTGGCCCTTGTACCACAATAGCCCATCTCTCCACGCCATCTCCTTCATTTGATCTTTGATCTGCGGAGTCTTTTTAAGCTCATTAGGGTTCTTGTATAACGTTATGAGCTCCTTGAACTCCGGATCCGTCGCTTGCTGCTGCCTCCATGCGGTAGGCGAGGCGATATGGATAGTACCGTCCTCCAACCTTACTCCTACCCTCTCCGGGTCTTCATCAAGCTCGCTTCGATTTTCCTGTGGAGGTTCAGTATAGACCTCAGTCGTCTCCTCCTCCTCTTTTATATTCGCCTTCGCGTTCTCATATGCTTCATAAGACCACTCGGCGTCTTCGAGAACATGTGCCTCACAGCATATGCCATGATCCGGGCCTTGAGGACTATATCGTAGACCCGTGCGGTCATATCGAACGCCTCTTGCCATCTGCATCGCCTCTATGTGGCTTACCTCGTACACCTTTTCCGTGGACAGATCTATCATTTCCACTGATGATACGAGAGCCGACACCTCCGACTGAAACTCTAGCCTAGAAAGGCTATCAGCGACTACGTTTCGCTTTCCCGGTAAATAGACCATCGTGAAATTGAAACATGACAAGAAAGCTTGCCACCGCGCCAAACGGCCGGTTTGTTCATGATTCATCAACCAAAGAAGGTTGTGATGATCGGTCCTAACCGTGAATAGAGGTCCTGCCCATAGATATTCTCTGAGCCTCTTGAGAGCCCATACTACTGCCAACGCCTCTCTCTGTCGCGTGCAGTAATTTCGCTCCGCCGCACACAGCTTTCTACTAATAAACATGATCGGGCGCAACTTTTTCTCCTCATCTTCCTGTTGCAGCACCGCGCCAATCGCAAACTTAGATGCATCCGTGTCGACTACGAACGGCTTCGTAAAGTCGGGCATCATAAGTATTAATCCGCCGTCCTTGGGATCTTTGTAAATGAGATCTTTGAGCGTATTAAACGCCTGCAAAGCCTCCTCATCCCACTTCTCAAAGTCTCCAAAATCAATCATCTTCTCCAACTTAGCCCGAGTTGCACCCCAATCGGGTATGAACTGGCTCCAGTACTGTGCCATCGCAAGAAAAGAGTGTAACTCTGTGCGATTCTTTGGCAACTGTCTACTCATGATCTCCTCCCTCTTCTCGCGCGATATCGAGACTCTGTTATGAGAAATCTCGTAACCCAAATACGTCACACTTGTCTTTGCAAGCTGACATTTCTTTAAGTTGCATTTCAGGCCAAAAGCTCCGATGCGCCTGAAGACATCTGACAAGTGATCGATATGCTCTTCCATTGTGTTAGAGTATACGATAATGTCATCGATGTAACAAAATGCATATTCTCCCGCCTTCTGTCCTCTCCTTCTCTTAAAACCATCCTCCGACTGGTCGTCATATTGACCACTCAACATCTTCTGCATCGCCTTCTGAAAGAGCCCCGGGGCCTGTTTGAGTCCCATCGGAAGCACCTTCCACTGGTATATTTCCATACCAACCAAGAATGCAGTCAACCATCTGGATTTCTCGTCCAGTGGCATCTGCCAGAAGCCGTTCTTAAGGTCAATGACCGAATAGAATTTAGCATTCCGCAGCACTCTTCTGCCCTCTTCTAAGGTCGGCAGAGGATTTCTCTCTTCCTCTAGCACCTTATTCACACGGGCATAATTGATCGTCAAACGCCATTCTCCTCCTGGCTTGGGGACGATTTTCGGTTGAGAGACAATTGGAGATGTAGATCTCTCAATAAAGTCCTCATTGAGCAACTGTCTCACGTTCTCCTCCGCTATCTTCGCCTCATGTATGCTCAAATTTGCCCTCCGCGGTGCAGGAGATGGCTCCGCACCCGGTATCTTGTAAATGACAGCAGTGAAGTCCTCCGACTTTACACCACCTGCCCGAGGAGGGTCGAAAATTTCTCTGTACGCCTCCATCTTAGCTTTGAGAAGCTCCTTCTCTCTCTCCGTACCCACTCCTTCTTCCAAAATTTTCCGCGCCGCCGCTTGGAATCCTCCTCCGACATCTTCTTATGTTCTTTGAGGGGCGCTAAGTCCTCCTCCAAACTCAAATCTTCCTCGGACAAATCGTCCAGTCCCGTCCGTTCATACGTGACTGTGACCGGCTCATCATCATGACCGAGTCCGACAAGCATATTAATAAGGTTCGCGTATTGTATCGGAGCCTTACGGGTGTAGAAACCATCAAAGCATGTGAAAGCTTGAGGTATCAATTTCAACTTGTCCTGGGCTCTGAGCTTCCGCTTGTATGCACTGCTCTGCTCCCGAGACCCGAGTCGACAAGCCACCACTAACTGTTGCTTGCGAGAGGGAACCGGTATAGGATGATCAATAAGCCGGTCCCTTATCTCCTGTGCCCATATCGCCTTCTCATTGTACGGCAGAATGACAGTATACGGCTTGTTACTCTCAAATAGAGTCCGTAGACACTTTTTCACTTCAGTTAATGAGCGCGGCCAGGTAGGCACATCGCCCCAAAAGTTCGTGATAAAAGTTTTAATGTCATCCTCTGGAGTATCGGGGATACGCCCCTTCCTCCTTGGCACAAACGCCTCTATCTTTTCATTTGACATCTTTGCGTGGTAACAGTAGCCATTAGTAATATGGACATCTGCCCCACCACCTTCTGCGAATCTGGCCAACGACGGGCACTGTTTCGCAACACATATTATCTCCTCATTACGCGCTACGATTAAGTCATCAATAGACTTTTTGTCCCATGCGGGAATCGTAACCGTATACGCCTGCATCTCCGTCTCCCAATTGTCGGTCCAGGACAGTTCGTCCGGCACTGTGACATAGGGGTGTACATAGGCTTCAGTTGCCTCATGTACGAAGGCCAACCTTTTTCTCTCCGTTGCTAGACTCAGCTCAAAAGCCTCGTATGAGTCAGTAGCAGTCATCGGATTAATATCCTCCTTCTCTCCATTCTTCACTCCATAAATTACTCGCCGTGCGGCGCAATCGATCACTGCCCCCATCGTAGCCAATTGGTCATACGACAGCAGGATTGAACCGTGGTAATCGGGGACAACATAGAGGTCCGCACGATATACTCGACCGGATTTCAATTTGAAAATTAATGTGACGATGCCCGTAATTTCCGTACGGCTGCCTACCCCTTTTAGGGTCCCCTTTGTTTTTCTAATATTTTTGTCAACCCATATCTTGAGAGTACATACAAATGATGCATAATATAGTAAGTAAAAAAAGGAAAACACGCAAGCAAATAAAAAGCCAACCCTCTCATATGTGTTTATCGCAAAACAGTAGAACAAACCTTTGTGCATACGCATTCCATGTCACGGAGCGAACTCGGGACATGTACAAGAATATACATCAAAAGATGTTCGTTCCAACGTCTGCAAAGTCGTTCCGAGCACGTAGTTTTGTAATGGGTACACCAACCATCACAAAGACTAGGGCCCGTACTTAATCAATGCACGCTGGACAGGCACTCAAGCATACGTTGTCATGAGATGGAGAGAGAGAGAGATAGTGAGAGAGAGAGATAATGAGAGAGAGAGAGAGAGGGAGGGAGAGAGAGATAGAGAGATAGATAGATAGAGAGATATTGAGAGAGAGATAGAGAGAGATAGAGAGAGAGATGTACAGAGAGAGAGAGAGAGAGATCGAGAGGGAGAGAGGAAGAGAGAGATAGAGAGAGAGAAATCTTGAGAGAAGGAAAGAAGAGAGAGAGATAGAGATAGAGAGAGAGATACTAGTACTAGAGAGAGAGAGAGTGAGAGAGAGAGATGCCTGACTGGTAAAAAAAATCAAAAAATCCTTACGGGTGTAAACTCTGCTCTTTGATTAATCACAGACACTCTTAGTAGAAAAGATTACAAAGGAGGGGGAAAAATTAAATAAATGCTTTTTCAATTATTTGAACCGCCCACAGTTGGTAAAAATACAAAATTTTGTTTTTAGCACAATTCCTGATTCCTTTTCCTGATTTATTATCGAGTGCACGTTCTTTTCCTGATTTCTTATTGCGGGCTGAACGTACCATTGAAACTTTCAAAGTATAAATTTTTTACCTTGAAACATGGAAAAAATTTTTTTTTCACTGTTTCAAGGTATAGAAATCAATACCTTGAGGCTTTTATCAATTTCAAAGTATAGAAATCACTACTTTGAGCCTTTTCAGGGTTACCTTGACAGTTTCAGGGTATACATTGAATAAACGTGCTTGTAGTGCGGGCTGCGTCAGTTATCCCATCCTGTATCCAGAAAAGTGTGTTAGTAAAAAACAGTTTAAAGAAAACCAGGCCTAGGCGCCCACGCACCACACCAAACGCTAGAATGTAAAGAGCTCGTAAACACCAGTATCAAGAAGCAACAATCACATCATGATAGCACAGCAGATTTTTGTCTATATCTACCTTTTCTGCCGACAGTAGTGGTTTAATAAGTGTACAAAGACTTCGCAGATATAGGGCAATGTGAGCAAGTCACTCTGTCCAACAGCCATAAACCCAAGCTCAGAAGAAAAATCTAAACTAAAGTTGTCAGCAAAATCACAATAACGAATCTATAAAACATAAAAACTAACATGAACGTGATATATAATAAACGAATAATAAAAAAACAGTATAAAGCAAAGAGCTATCTTAGTTTTCTATTGGGTCTCGGGCCACCAGTTCCTGCTTATTCTGCAACCCAGTTTGAGGCACAGCAAGAGATGAGCCGCCTGCCTCGATACGCAGCTCTTAAATTCGACGTAAGCTTTGTGCATATCTTGCCATTCGCATTGCGTAGTTAAGGATGTGCGCATTGCCTCGCTGAATCGTTAGTGAAATTATATTAAGACAGGACGTCTTAACCCTTACGATCTCAAAGGAAAAATTGGAATTTAATAATAAAATTGAACATAACAGTTTTAAGGTTAGTTTCCACTTCAAGAGTAGAAAGGGACAAGATATGAACTGAAACAACAAGCCAAAGGAAAAAACTGCTGTCAACTGAATGTCCCTTTGACACTGATCATCTGACACGATGTGTTACGTCCGTAACATGCACAAAATGCCAAAATAACAACCTATAAATGTAATATAAATTCCCAATTACTGGAAAAAAGACTGCTAAATTTTACTGAATTTCCATGTAAATAATCAATAACTTCAAATGATTATTACAATCGCAATAAAAGGATCGTGTTAACGCTATTAATGTGGGACGTTATTTAATATTGATGCTCCAGCTTTGTGTAATTTTCATCCTAAAAAATTCAACACTCCTGTATATTGTTAAGTGTAAAATATATGTTGTAAAGCTATATGAGATTTAAGCTTCCAAGTTTATCCATCATAATCCATTATCATATTAAACATTAAAACAGGAAGTATTGTTCAAAACTGGAAATGTAATAAGAATTTATCTTAAATACAGTTAATAATAAGGAATCACTTCCAAGAATGAATTTCCTTAACAATAACTATCGTAAAAACGATGTGTAATATATTGTGGGTGTTACAAGATCTCTCGTACTGTTCTCACCCTCACCAATTGAATTGAATCTGTGATGTCGAGCGACGCATTGACACGTTTGCCAACGCAGAATTTGATCAAACTAAACATTCTTGCTTAATCTGCTTTGCCTCTCGAACGCAAACTGCATAATGATCGCACATCTCGGATGGTAGCAAGTTGATAAAATACATTAGTTTCCTTGCAAATCTCTGCTTTTTGAGAAGCAAATATAGTTTCTACTGCCGAGCTCACCCGAGTTGATGCATTTTTAGCTGCTGTTTCCACGACGTCGATCAAAATGTTACTTTCCTCCCACGCAGAATGTATGTCAATTCTGTGTTGGGTGCTTCCCATTACAGCTTCTTCCACATTAGTCTGAGCGCCCGCCTCTGTGCACATTTGTGTTACTGATTTCAGGATCATGTTGTGCGTGAATGTGACAACTCCTGCGTTTGTGTTGCACGTCAACCATAATCAATCTCTCTGCTGTTGAGTGCTGCGAGGGAGTGGCCACAGACGCATTCGTCCGGCATGTCTGCAGTTGTTTTTAGCCCTAGTTAGAGCGCTAAGCAAAATGCAACTTCCGCGTCGTTCATGTAGAAGTCGTCTCCATGCTAGTTGAGTTTATCCACATGTTCACATACTGATCATGAGGGGTGGCAGATTCGACTGTTGCTGTGGTACCAGGTCAACGGGTCAGCACTTACATCTTTGGTTCGGTTGTATTTGCTCTTCAGAGTATATATATACGTAGCAAGAAATTGATAAACTATTTGATTGATTGGTTTCTCCTTGCATTGTTCTAGCAATACAGCATGCGCAGTAGACCGAGCCAGCAAGTAGTGCGTCTCCACGTCTTCTGCTTTGCATGCATCCACAATGTCTGCATGTGCTTGGGAGATTTCTCTTCCATAAGTGGTAGCCAAGATCTAGGCCTTGTCTATCCCTTCCCGGCCGTAGTTTTTCCGAGATCCAGCGCTAGCTGGAGTACTAGTATTTGATCGCACGGCATGCAATTGCCAAGAAGTGTGCGTTGGTGAGGGGTGAGGACGCGATAAACTTGTAGGTATGTAGTAGTATAGGGTCGCACTTCGGCACACTTTTTCAATACATACACCCCCCCGCCCCCAGAGACACACACGGCCGGCCCGGACGGGACAAAAAGGCAACGGACGGAAAAAAGTGGAAACGGGTAATAAAATGATAAACATAGCCTTTCTCAATATTGAACACAGTCACAGCTGTCAATTTGCGAAAAAAGAAATATAACGGGTTTTGCGAATTTTCTTTACTTTTTTGGTTAAAGTTTCTGTTAGATAGAAAAATAAAATATAATTAATCAGCCAAAACTTCAATGCGACGTGTCGTTCGTTTCGTGCGACGCATCGTTTTGCTCTTTTGCGTCGTCGTTCTTTTTTTGCGAACATAAAGCTTATTCATACCCCTCATATAATGTCATTAAATCTCATACCAAACAATGTAAAAGATAAATATATGTGAAAAGAACAGTTCGAAATTAATAGATATAGTTTAAGCAAGTTAAATGAATTGAAAATAAAGGCAGATAAAGAGATCGAAAAAGACGAAGCGATAATTGAGAATATGAAGAAAGAGTTGATGAATAAGAAGGAGAGGCGAGATGCGTTGAAAGAGACGATAGATGAAAGAGAGAAGGAGAGAGACGAGATAGAAGAAGACTTAATGGAGGATAGACGAAATAAGTTGAAGAAAAGAAAGATTGAGAGTGAAATAAGATTGATGAAGCATTGGAAGAAGCAGAATAGAGGAATGATAGTGGCAGAGGAGCTTGTTAAGATGGAAAAAATGATTGAAAAAGGAACGACATTTACAGAAGCATGTATGATGATGAAAAGATTAGATGAAATAGGGATAGACGTAGGGGAAGGTAATAGAAATATGAATAAAGCGTATAGATAATTGATTTTATATAAGTCCTGGGCACGACATTAAACTACCCCTACATATACATACATAGTTTGTCCCTGTGTATGTATGTCTAGGTCGCAATGCCTCCGAAGAAGAAGAAGGAAGAAGAAGCTCCAAAGGTAATAACTTTCTTGCTCGTGCTTGTTGTAAATCTTGTTTATGTGATGTTTTAGAAAGATGATGAGACGGTGAATGAAGCTGACAATAAAATGAAAAAGCTCAATCTTGCATCTCCTGGTTCATCAACTGGTTCAGGAAAGTACACAGAAAAAACATATGAGCTTTTTCTTGAGGCTGACGAAAAGGGTAATTTTCCCATTTATACGGAAAAAAAGAATTATAATCAACAATCTGTCGTGTTGCATGGTTCTGGAAAATCAACCAAAAGATTCGTCCTGGGCAGTTGATGTGGATCATAAAAAAATCTGACGACACTATGTTTGTGTGTCTTTCTTTGTACGATGTCTATGTAAAATGCAAAGACATTGAGAATGAAGTAATCAGCATCGTTCGTTCTTCAATTATCAATTGAAGCTTTGTGGCTGGCTGGAAGTGTCTTGGAAAGGAGACGTTTGGCTTTTTAAGTTGGAAAATTAAAAAATAGTAATTATCTGATTTTATAAATCCATTATTTCTTTTTTCTTTTTAATCCGGGCACTACTACGGATATTTTCCGGTTTTATATCTAATGACTTTAATAAGTGGCCAGTCTTTTTTTGTTTAGTTGCTTCCTTGACTTTATCAGCTAGTTGAGGTTTAACTTCTTCCGGTTCTTGTTCGTTCATTTTGGACTTTAATAATTTTTTAGGACTGACTAGTTTGTTTTCACCGAGTATTAACTTAAAGCCTTTCCGGCCTTTTACTGTATATACTTTCTTTGAGTATTGAACATCACCCTTAGAAAAAACGGTTCTTTCTAGTTCTTTTCTTACTGTTGAGCCCTTAGGAAATTTATTAATAAGACCAGCTCTATATATTTCTTGATCGTTTTTCTTTTTGCCCTCATAGACTTCAATAGGTGTGGCTTTTATTGTATTATGGTATGTATTATTATAATTATCAACAATTTCATAAATGTAAGGAACCCAAACAAAATCGTCATTAACTTCCCACATAAAATTTAAATCATTTCTTATTGTTCTAATAAATCTATCTACTATCCCCATAGTTCGGCGGTCGCCAACTTCGTTCGTTGTGTGTTGAATTCCGTTGTCTTTAAAGTATTCAGCGACTTGTCCTTTATATTCACTGCCGTTGTCGGACGTAATCCTTTTAGGTTTAGGCATTTTCTTTAATCCTTCTAATACTTCACTGGTTGTTTTATTTTTGATCGGTTCAATCCAACCACGACGAGAATAAACATCAATCATTACTAATCCAAAATTGTAGTTTTTGTTTCCTTGGTTAGTAGCTATTTTAGACATATCCATTAAGTCAATAAACACTTGGCTTAATGGTTCAGGCTCAGGTGCTAGTATAGTATTCCATTTTTTAGGATTCTTAGATTGATGGTGTATTTCAGAAGCCTCTTCAATTTTCTGTTTCTCAAGTTCTTCTTCATTTAGCGGAGACTCCGCCTTCGCACCTCCAGTTTCAGTATTTTGTGTATTTCCTGTATCACCTACAGCGATAGCTGTATGCTTATGGTCCATTGCTGTATGCGACTAAAATAGGAAGGTAGTTTATCACGATATATAAAAGAGTAAATAATAAGTCATGCATAAAGTTATATATTGAAAGATTTAAAAAATCTTTCAGCAAAAGGTTTTGTGAAACTTTTTCAAAAGTTTCAAAACTTTAAAAATATCTTTGAAACATCATTGTTTTCTTTTTTTGACTTCTCTGGTTGTCCCGCATAAAAATTGACATTAACACGGCCAGTCTTCTTCCCTCCTTTCTTAGGCTGTTCTTCTTCCTCACTTTCGCTTTCGCTATCCTCGCTCTCTTCTTCCACTTTGTTTTTTATCATTTTCTTCGCCTTCTTCTGTTTAGTCTTAAGCTTCATCTTTGATATTTTATCCGCCATGAGGTCAACGAAATCGTGTTCAACCTCTTCTTCGCTTTCACTGCTTTCTTCACTTTTCTCACCATCTCTACCATCAATCATATCCTTTGCCAACTGCTTCTTAGTAATGTGGTCCATTTTTTCATCGTCATTCATTTCTTTCATATTCTTAGCATCTTCCTCAGCAAGTAGTTCCCTCGCCCTTTCAATCTTTCTCTGCTTAGTCTGATTCTTCTTTGCCTTCCACCCCTTTTCAAGGTTCTTCATAGCGACCTCTCTATTACCTCTCGGCATTTTCTATTTGTTTATATTATCATACAAAATAATATTATTTACTTTTTATTAATAAACATAGAGACTGCCGCCTCTATAACTCCGCCATAAAAAATATATTTTATATTATATACGCTTTGCAAGCGTAGCTTCGCAATAGTTTTTGAGGTCGTAGATGGTTTTTGAAAAAAAGCACCTACAATGGGTAGCCAATATAAATCGCTCTTAGGATTACAGGAAATTGCGGTGGACTCACTAGATATAGCCAACTTAGATTTAACGAACACTAATATTATTGGCTTAAACACAGATAGGGTGCCAGAAGATGCCGACCCGATAAATCTTCATTTTACCAACGGCCGATTTGACACACGACTGGCTACCAAAGGCACAACGGACTTAAAAGAAGGCACTAATTTATACTATACTGATGGAAGGTTTGACACAAGATTTTCTAACAAATCAACAACTAACTTAGCCGAAGGAACCAATTTATATACTATACGACAGCTAGGGCGAATACAGACTTTGATGCTAGGCTTTTATTGAAAATAACTGCCGACTTAAAAGAAGGAACCAATCTATATTACACCACCGCGAGGGCGAATACAGATTTTGACACACGACTAGCCACTAAATCAACAACTAACTTAGCAGAAGGAACCAATCTATATTACACCAATGCGAGATTTGACACTCAATCAGCGACCAAGAGCACGACCAACTTAGCAGAAGGAACTAATTTATACTATACGACAGCCAGAGCTAATATAGACTTTGATACACGGCTCGCAACTAAATCCACGTCAAACTTAGCAGAGGGAACCAATCTATACTATACCACGGCAAGAGCTAATACAGATTTTGACACACGGCTAGCGACTAAATGGCTAGCGACTAAATCAACGACAAACTTAGCCGAAGGAACAAACTTATATTACACCACTGCGAGGTTTGGCACTCAATTAGCAACAAAGAGCACGACCAACTTAGCAGAAGGCACTAATTTATACTATACGACAGCCAGAGCAAATACAGACTTTGACACACGGCTAGCTACTAAATCAACTACAAACTTAGCAGAGGGGACGAACCTTTATTACACCAATGCGAGATTTGACACTCAATTTGCAACAAAATCAACCACTAACTTAGCAGAGTGAACCAATTTATATTACAGCACAGCACGAGATAATTCAAATTTTGACACACGGCTCGCCACTAAATCAACTACTAACTTAGCTGAGGGAGCAAACCTTTACTATACCACCGCGAGGGCTAATACGGATTTTGACACACGACTAGCGACTAAATCAACTACTAACTTAGCAGAGGGAACTAATTTATACTACACCACCGCTAGGGCTAATACAGACTTTGATACACGGCTAGGAACTGAATCAATAGATGCTTTAAGTGATGTAATATAATAACGACACCAGCGACTGGACAATTATTAACATACAACGGCTCAAACTGGGTAAATTCCACTGGGTCATTAGCCTTTCTTGCTTTATCAGGTGGAACAATGACGGGAGATGTAAAATATGGGGTCTGTTGAAACTGTCGGAGTGGCTAAGTTTGTTATTTTTTGGGTTTTTAAGTCAATCCCCGCATTAGCCGTTATCAATCCGCTGGCCGTTAATGTGGTTCCAGTTAATCCAGCACTAGCAGTTATCAATCCACTTGCTGATATTGCTCCGCTTGTTAATGTGTAGCTCGTCATATTTCTATCAATGTTATATCATAATTAAATGTCTCATAATCAAAATACAAACTGGCTATACGGGGTTGGCTTCTAAATGAAGTTCCACCACTACCCGTCTTATTTACTACAAATATAATATATCTAGCAGTAGCATTTGAAGCGGGTGTGTATGTTTTAGTTGTTTGCGAAGCCCATGCTTGCCCCGTCTGTGAATCCCATAAGGTGTAAGTCGCGTTGTCAGCGCTCACTCCAACATACCAAATGCTCGGTGTTGTTTCAATGTAATTAGCAGACGAAGACCTGACATAATAATTTTTTATCTCGTATATTGCTCCTAAATCAATTTTTATATATTCGCCTGTGTATGCTGTTCCACCCCAAGTATTCGTAGTTGCTGGTGTTCTATTATAAACTCCCGTCGTGTCGTTGTAATATATAGCAGTGCTCCAATAATCATTCTGGTCGGCATTAAAAGCATAATACGCTGAATAGTATTCATCCGAAGCCACGCACAGACTCGCGTGGTCAACCTGCGCGACTGCTTCGCGACTGCCGTACTTGCTCACAAAGTGCCGCACGGCGCGGCTGTCCATAACGTGTTTTCCTTTTTTGGCGACAGTCTGTCGGTGGAAGAGAGAGAAAAAAAAGATAAGATCATAATTTCTTGAGCCCTGCCTTGATGCTCTTTTTTTTGGTGGAACGCGGCGGGCGGGAAGGGGAGACCGTTTGTGGCCCCTCCCCTCTTTTGTCTTGCCCATTCTCAAAAACAAGAAACGAGATGAGGGGGGAGGCCAAGAATTAAAAACATTTGGTTTCAGGGGGGGGGCCAAAGGAATTTCGCGCATACCGTAACTTCCGGCCGCCACGTCTAAAACCGCAAAATACGGCGCTGCAAGTGAATTCTTTTTTTGACGAAGGACATTTTGGCAAACTAGCGAAAATATTTCGTGAGCGAACTCGGGCGGGCGGGGAAAAAAACTTTTATCTACATTTTTTACCCGCCCGCCCGCGTTCGCCCAAAAATTTAGTTTTTTTAAGTGCGTGGGTGGCCGAAATGTTCTTGGCGTGACAATCCTGTGAATTTCGCGCCAAATCCCGCCGCAAACTGCGGCACCGCCAGTGCCAAATTGTGGTGGACCGGACGCAATGTTACAAGGGAACCAGACAGAGGGAAGCAGACAGACCTCTGGCTTTTGCTGCCAAGGCCGCCAAAGGGAAAAGCAGAAAAACTTCTGGCAACCCCTCGGGAAAGGTGGGAAGGGGGGGGCCGGCCCTTTCGCGGCGGCCCCCCCCCCCCCCCTTGCCCGCACATCCCGGTTCGTGCCCTCGCTTTTCCGAGAAAGTTGCAGCCTGCCACACTCCCCCTCCCCCCACCCGCAGCGAACGAACATGTAATAAGAATTTGCAACCAGTGACATCCCCCGCCCCCCCCGCCCCCCCCCCCCCTCTCTCCCCCGCTTGCGGGAAAGGCGCGCCGCGGGCTGGGAGAGGAAGAGACAGAGGTGCCCCCGGGGGGAGGGATTTAGCCTAAATTCCCTCCTTTCCTCCCTGATTCTCTCTTTCCACCAGAAGACACTGCCAGGTTGTTAGCCCCCCCCCCTCACCCTAACTTGTAAACTGTCAAGCAAACACAGAAATGTACCAAGCTTCAGACGATGCCTTGCGGGTGTACGAAGAAAGGTTTGAGGGTTTGCCAACACAGGAAAACATGGTTATCGGTCAGGTTTTGTTGTTACCAAAGTGCAACTTACTAGGCCAACAAGCAAGCGTCTTACTTAAATTTGATTTACTACTCTCTGTTGATTCTATACTTGCTGCTGATTTGTCTACCTCGCCAGTAGCCAGACTCTATGCCAGCTTTGCCTGTTGGGACGAGCTTTACCAAGGCACCAAGATAGCGTTAAGGTTAGACATCTCGGACATACAAACAAGCGCGTTGGTTGTGTCAAAAGGGATTCTGTTTGGTTGGGACAGGACCTTGTGGCGTCATAGTGCTTTGAGAAAGCGGTCAGGGAGGCGCTTTGATCACAAACACTGGCTTGGGAAGTCTGTCAAGCTCGTGCCGGACAGTAACCATGCTTGTGAAAAAGTACAAGGCCGAGAGTCTTGAACGTTTTCTGACGGATGAATTGAGTTCGCGAATATTTCACGATACTCTCGAAGGCCTACTGACAAAGTTTCATGATCCAAATAAAGCAGGGCCGAAGTGTCTAAAACATCTGAGTGATTTATTTTTGCCGCCGAACTACAACCCGGATGTATATTCCATGCTGGGTGCATTTCTCTGTTGGCCCGCCTTCTGGGCCGAATTGCTCGTGCAGCTTAAACAACAAACTCAGCGGGACGCAACCACGCTGGCAGGAGAATTGAAGGCGAAAATAATAGCCTATGTCATTTTGTGGTATCTGCGACAAGGCGCCTCGCGGTCGCCGGCACAGGAGAGAACTTCCCCTGTGCCACAAAGGTATAGTGTGCCCGTTGCAACTGCTCTGCGTGCGGATTCGGGGCCTGTGCTAGTAGAGAGTGCAGCGCCCGTGGAGCAGACCCATCCGCCAACGTCGTCCGGCACTTTCGACCAGAGAGTGTTTGTGCACCACCTTTCAACCCGCGGCACGGGCGCCTCCCGGAACGGAAAGACGACGCCCGTCTCTCGCGGCATTCTGTTTTCTAGGCCAAAAGATAAGCCAAAGCCTGTGGGTGTCAACACCCCCAATTATTCTCTCAAGGACCCGAAATCCCTGCCAAGCCCTCCTCTGCCAGCCAAAACATTTCTTTCTCCAGCAGCGGGGCCCAAACCCCCGCCAAGCCCTCCTCCGCCAGCCAGAACATTTCGTTCTCCAGTGGCGGGGCCCAAGACGCGGGCAGACATGAAACCAAACAAAAAGTCTACGGCAGAGACCAGCAACAGGCCGGAGACCCGCCCTCTACACAAGGCGGTAACCTAATTCCCTTGCCTGGCTTAACTCCAGGACAGATAGGCGGGACCCGACGAGAGTTGGAGAAGAAGTTCAAGAAAAGCAGCAGCAACCGCGCGGGCGGCGCCAACGGACCCCCGCCGGGCCCCCCGCCAGGAACGCAACTCCGTTCTACGAACGAGACTAGTATGTCAGAGGCAGAGATACGTTCTCTTCAACAAGCAGGCATTACACGCACGCGCCCCAAGGCCTCCTCACACTGGTCAATTCGTGCCGTGACCCCCCCCCCCCCCGTCCACAAAAAGGTCTAAGAAAAAAAAATGTAATAAAACTATGTCAGGCGCGCTCTCCTCCTCTCTTTTAACCTCCCAACCGTCGGCGTTCGCTCATGTCCGGAGCGCGCAAGCTCGTGAATCAGTTTGCCAGGGGAGAGGGGGGGGGGCCGACCCCGAACTCCCGTGTCTTCCTCATTTCTTGCTCTTGCCTTTACCCCCTTTTCTTTGCGAGCAAACGCGGGCGGGGCTTAAAAAACTTTTTAGGTATAAAATTTGCCCGCGGCCCCCCCCCCCCGGGAGTTCGGGGCCGCGATTATCGGCCGGCCCCCCCCCCTCTCCCCAATGATCTCTGACTCGTCGCCCTCCCCTGTTGAGGAGGGAGGGGGGGGCCAAAAACAGAAATTAAGCTGGCGTCTGCTCTAGCAACAACGGTTCCTCATTCTCTCGCGTTTTAACCCCTCCTGTGTTGGTTCGGCGCTTGTGTGTGTGTGTGTGTGCTGTTTGTTTGCCTTGGCGGCGGCAGGCTGAACCTTCTCTCATGGCTTGCTTTTGGAGGGCAGATTAATGGGCCGCAAGAGAAGGCGACGGCGCGACCGAGCAGCGGCGGCGCGACAGCAACAGCAACAGCAACAGCAACAGCAGGCAAAGAAGAAGAAGAGGCGTGTCGTGATCGGCCGGCGCCCGCCTCCGCCAGCAGAAGACAATGAAGCGGCGGCAGAAACAGCAGAACTGTTGTTGCTGCTGTGCTGGCGCGACGGCTGCGACGAGTGGTGGCCCGCCACCGACGGCGGCGGCGGCCGCCGCTGCCGGCGCTGCGACGACGCGGTGTACTGCAGCCGCCAGTGCCGCGACGAGGCTAAGGACGAGCACCGCGGCTGTTGCGGGCAGGACGCGGAGCGATTACTGGCCAAGGTCTTTATGTCACGGGTCGCGCAGCCGCGGTTGGCGCGGCGGCTGCTGCGGCTAGTGCCCGCCGACGCGCAGGGCTGCGTCTTGTACGCGGCGTGCCGCCCCGGCCAGGACGGCGTGGCGTGCGCGTACTGGTCCGAGCGCGAGTTGGGGCTGCCGCAAAAGGACTACCTGCGCGACAAGCTGCGAGAAACGTCACGCACCGGCTGTGCGTTAGTAGTAGAGGCCCTGGTCAGGCCCGTGGACCGCGCACAGGCGCTGCCCGGCGGCTGGTGGTGGTGGCAGAAAGAAATCTGGCTCTCGACGATCCCCACGCATGAGTAGACAACGAAAAAAATAATTCTTGGGTGTGTGTCCTTTTTGTTGAAACGGGAGCAGAAGGGGGAGGGGGGAGAAGATGACGATCGCCGACTTGCTCCGAAATCTGTGCCTCGGGGAAAAAAGGAAGGGGGGAAAATTTGTTTTTTTCTTTTTGTTGTGTATCTGTAAAAAATAAGTATTAAAAGGGAACCGAGTTTTGCGCAAGCATGTCCGCGCGCAAGCGCCAGAAAGTGGCGCGTACCGATGACGAGTGCAGCCTGTTGGATTTGCCCGCCGACGTGTGGGAAGTGGTTTCTCCTTTGGTGTCCGGCAGTCCTGCCTGGCTGTACGCGGTGTGGATAGCGGTGTGCACGAAGGCCCGCGATATGCCGCGCCCGAGAGTTGGTCGAGCCTGAAGATCGGCGCGGGCAGCCCCCGATCCCGGCCGCACGGTGGGCTGAATGGCGCGAAATTACTAGCGTGACCATTGACAAAAAGCTGCCGGCCGACAGTCTGTCGATCCTGGCACAGATACACGAAGCCAAGACTTGCGTGCACGGCCTGTTGCTCCCTAACAACCATACGGATCTCGAACTACGGGAGGCAGCGAAGGTCACTGGCTTGCAGAGGCTGGGATCCAAGGAGCCGATGCTAGAAGAAGCCTCCGGCGACGGTCTAGCTAGCGCTGGCTCGGTGACTGCGGGGGCCTGGTGCGACCGTTGGCTGAACCTTGATCGCTGCACGGAAGTCAGCTCCGAAGCGCTAGCCGCTTACCTGACGCAGGTCCGGCCGCGCACCCTGTTGCTGGCCGGACTCAACCCGTTCCTAAGTAGACCCCCGACCATCGTGCCGGCCGGCGGCTGCCTGCGGCAGCTCAGTCTTCGTAACTGCCGAACACTGACAGATCTCAGCTGGCTGGCGCCCCTAACCGAATTGCAGACGTTGGACCTGACCAACTGTTCCAGTATCACAGACGACGCGCTGGCCGTGGTGGCCGGCCTACGGATGTTAACGCGGCTCAAGCTCTTTCGTTGTGAACTAATTACGGACGAAGGCTTAGACAACTTGTCGAATCTCACCAGCCTGATCTATCTAGATCTGGGCTTTCTCCGCCAACTGACTAATGTCTGGTTTCTGGAGAGCTTCGGTCGACTACAATATCTGCAACTCGGCCGCTGCCCGCTCGGCGACCTTTCGCTGGGCGTGCTCGCCAGCCTGACGAATCTGCGAATTCTAGACGTGGGAGGAAATACCTTTCTGACTGATGAGGGGCTCCGGCATTTGCGCCCTCTAGTGCATTTGGAAAGGTTATATCTAAGCTCGTGTACAGGTGTCACAGGCACGGGTTTCGCACACCTACGGCGGTTGCGCAACTTGCAGTATTTAAGCCTGGAAAACTGCACCCATGTGGAGGAAACCTACCTCCAAGATCTGCCAACCGCGCTGCAGGCGTTAAGCCTCTACGGTTGCACCCAACTCACCGATGCAGCAGTAAGACGATTGCAGCACCTAAAAAGTCTGCGGATCCTGGATCTGGGCTGGGCAAATATTACTCCCGCCGGGTTTGCTCAATTGTGTGAGCTAGAACATCTCGAAAAGCTGACGTTAGACAGTTGTGAACAGCTGGATAATCGCGTCTTTGAACACCTACGAGGTCGTCTCAGGCAGTTGCAACAAATAGGTATTTTCTCTTGCACGCGAATCACCCGCGCAGCTATTACACGGTTCAGAATTGTGCGCCCCGGCTTGGTCATAGTGACAGACGTGGAAGAAGAAGACGAACAACAGTGAAGAAATCAATAAAAAAAACTGTTTTTAATTTCGAAGAGTTTACTCGTCAAGGCACGCCACTTGGCAATGTACGCACACGCTGACCTCCTGCTTGTATGGAATGCCTGGCGCCTCTTGTGCCAGGGTGTTTTTGACGTGGTTGCTCTCGAGTAGCCCCAGCGCGTCGTCCGCATCTGCGAAGCTGCGCTTGGTGCAGGCGTGAGTGTCGGCCATCCTGCTGGAGGCCAGCAGCTGCGGCTGTAGCACCTCGGTGATTAGCGTTTCATAATGTCGCAACAAGTACTTCGCCCGGGCCCGGGCCGTCACGTGGACAGAGGTAAGCATCATCCGTACACTGATGTGCTGGTCGTCTAGCCACTGTTCGCGCCAAACTCTGTCAATATACTCAGTATCCCCGAGGAACCTTGACAGCGAATCGATTGTCGCCTGCCGGTTCTTGTGCTGCGGGTAGAACAGGCACTGGAAGTGCGGGGAACAGACCGAGAAGTTCGGCGCAGCCTCTTGTTGCGCGGAGTTCGTAAACGTCTGGAAGTACGTGCGCCAGCCCCACCCCGTCGCGGTGCGCAGGACGTCGGCCTGGCTGACATGCGCACCAGCAGAGAGTTGGGCGCCCAGGGCTCGGTCGTACAGGATGGCGAACAACAGTGCGACCGCGGCGTTCGCCTCCTCTGTGTCACCAGCCAGTGCCTTGGCTTCTGGTTTGTTGTAACAGACAAACATACTGCCGTCTTTACGACCGGCGGACAGCTCGAGCGCGCTGAGCAGCGACTGCCTCAGCAGGTCCAGCAGCGCGATAGCGTGGTTGTTACGGAAAGTGAGGGTCTCCCGCAGCAGGCAACGGGGGCAGCCGCAATTTTTGTCCTTGGTATGTGGCAGACGGTCGCTGAAGACGTTGACCCTGTTTTCGCCGTACCTCAGCTCCGCGGGCTTGGCGCCCTTTCTGGGCCAAAACAGCACGAGGTTGGGCCCCATGGAGCCCGAGAACGGCTTCCACACGTCGGCCAGCGCTGCCACTCTTTGTTTGTCCGGGACGAATGCGTCGCTGTACAAAGTCGCCGCCTTGGCGTTGGGCAGCACCCTGCCGAATTGCACCCGCGGTTCTTTGTCTTGCGGCTGGTGCGCCTCCCGGTTGAAGCACGCGTTGCGGGGGCACGCGGGGTCTCCCGCGAGTCCCGTAATGTACTTGCCATTGCTAATTACTTTAGACAGCCACTTCGGCGTGCCGTGATTCTTGATCTCGTCGTTGGCTGCGGCCGCGCCCTGTTGTACCAACGGGAACGCTCCCATGCCAAGCTTGAAACTTATGGCACTGTGCAGCTGCCGAATCGCCTCAAGTGCCGGGCGCGGCGCCGTTGGCGGAAAGCTCTTGGACTCGAGTTGGCGGATGACGGTCTCTGTTGCCAGTACCTTGACGTTCCCGCGGGCCCACGCAGACGGCGTCTGCCCTTTGGCGAAGGGCAGCGTGGCGTCCTCCACGACAGACACGCGGAAGCCCTGGCGCGCCAGGTCCTCGCACGTGCGTTTGACGCAAATGTCAGACGCCACCCCTGCGACATAGACGTGCGTAACCTGGCGCGCTCGCAGGATCTCCGTCAAGCTGTGGGAGCCGGCGGGGCCCGGGCATCGGACCTCGGTTTTGTTGTCGTTCTCGAAGACGGCCGAGTTGGCGTCCACGTCTCGATGAAAGCCCTTGCGGAAATATGTCTGGGCCTCGGCCGCCACGCCGGCTACTGCCGCCACCAGCTCGTCGGACGGCGTGTCCGGTGGCGGCGCAAAGTCCAGCAGCTGTTTGGTTACCTGCTGCCCGTCCGTGCCGTCTATGCAATGGCTGTTGTACAGCTGCTGCGTGCTTCTGGTGCCCTTGTAGTTGTACTGGATCTGATCCTTACCGATTTTTTGCGCCTGGGGGAGCTGGGCGTGTGTACAACAAACGCTTGATGTTGTCGAAACAACCGTTGACGACGTTGGCGGATTGTGCTCCAGGTTGGCCAAGGACAGTTTTCCGTCTTTGGCGCAAAAATCGGTCTGCATGTCGACGACCACGAGCCCACTCTCGTGCAAACAGTGGAACGAGGCCGAGCAGCTCGGGGCTACCCTGGCGTGGCTCTTCATCGTCAGGGCGCGCCGAAACACACGACGAAGGAAAGGGGGGAGGGGAAAGCTTTAAAAAAAAGAAAAGCCTCTTTGCTTTGTTTTTGGTTTCTTTTCTTAGATTAAATTTGGCAGGCCAAGCCCCGCCTTTTTTTGGGGTCCTCTTTGAGAATTTGGTTTGGGGGGGGAAGGGGGGGAAGGGCGGGGAAGAAGGGGGGGGGAAAAGGCGAGGGAAAAGGCGGGAGAGGGTCACAGTCCTTCCTTTTAATTAAAACATACACAAAATCAGGTGAATCCAATTTGGGGAAAGAAAAGGGGGGAGGAGACGACGCGGGGAGTGGGGTGGGCGTGAAAGAAGCCGGATCGGCTAGAGAGCGAGAGAAAGAGAGAAGAGCAAGAAAAGACAGCTTTTTTAGCTCCCTCCCAAAAAAACACAATTGAACGGAAGAAACTGGAATGGGGGGGGGGGGGGTGAGCAGGGGGCTATGCTTTTCATGGCCTGTTCTGACAGAGTTCACTGGGGGTCTACACCCTCGAGACGCGGCGGTGAGCGCGTTTCTGCGTATTCCAGACGCCAGCCCCTGGCTAGGGTCACGCGGGGCCTGGAGGTGCCACGGTAGAGCAAGACGGCTGTCCGGCCACTGGGCCAAGGGGGCAAACTGACTTTCTTCAAGTCCAGTGCCGGGCAGCCCTCAATTGTCAGCAGGACCTTGCCTTCCACCTGCAGGTCCGCGGGCAGCTGGAGTTTGGTAAGCTTTGGACAGTCTCTGACGTTCAGGGTCAAGGCTGAGAGCCTCCAGCGCGCGCCAGCAGGCGTAGTTATTTTTTGAGCTTTGGTAGGCGCTTTAGTCGTACACTTGTAGCATAGTCTGGCTCCGGCTCCGTGAACAGCCAAGAAGACAGAATTGGCCAGCTACTAGAAATAATTTTGTTCTCACTGCCTTGTTCCAAAGCCCTTGGCAACGCGATCTCTGCCAGCCCAGTACAGTTTTCTATTGTCATGAAGATTGCTTGCTTGGCCTGTATTTCCTGCGGCAGCTGCAGTGCCTGCGGCAGCTTCTTTTGTTCAATAAAAACATTGTCATCAAAACCTATGTCTGCCCTTCTGCAGTTAACTCGTACGGGCAGCGACACACTCTTTAGCTCGGAGCAAGCATACAAAAGGAAACGAAATCTCGTATCGGCCGAGACTCCGGTGAGCGCGGTAGGTCCTTGCCAAAGTGTGATCTTTTGCCTGGCACACCGTCCTATGTCGTAGTCCGTGTTCACCGGGGCGATGATCTTTAGTTTCGGTTTTGTTGTTGGCAAACCTCTGATCCGGAGGCCGACTGGCCAGACGTCGTCGGCGTTGCCGAGGCTGACCGATTCCAGCTCCGGCAGGTTCTGCAAGTAGACCGTGCACGGCCAGTCGAGCGCGTCGAAATAGTCAACGCCGCGATCACGCGGGCGCTGGCTCAGAGCAAAGCTTTTTAGCCCCGGACAATCCTTGATGGTCAACGTCGCGTCCTTCATTTCCAGGAACTTGATTTGGTGCAAATTCAGCTCTCGGGCCTGACTGTGGCTGATGGTAAATTCCTCTCCTTTCCGGCAGCCTGATGTCCAGCCAGTGCAGGCATAGGTGTCCGATCGGGGAGTGGGGCCAGGCCGCGAACGGGAAATGTTTTTCGTCTTCTCTGGTCAGTGTCAGTTGCTCCGTGTCGTCCTTTTCGTTCCTGGAGATGACCAGCCGTTTCAGGCGCCAGTTGGGCGGGAATAGGTACTCGACTACCTTTCTGATTGCCTCCCAGTAGTGCTGCTTGGGGATCTCACTGGCGAAGTCGGGCACGGGCAAGGGAGAGAAAATGGCCTTGCCCCTACCCCGCAGGTAACTCACCAAACTCGACCAGGCGCGGGGCCCTGTTTCGACAGTGATGAGGCCTGCTTTAAAGCGTGTGGATCTGGGCCGTACATGCGCGCGTTAAGTTCCCTACACCATCTCCTTTGGCCCTGAAAAAATTCTTGTTTGAAAGTTTCAACGTCTTTTCCGTCGTCAGGCTCTTCATAAAATCGCCACAGCAAGTAACTAGCGAGCAATAGAGCGCCCAGGTCCTTCTCTGCGTCATCTGGGGGCAAATAGTGCTGGACAAAGCGGCAAGCCTGGCTTCAGAAACATAGGGCTCAAGCACGTCGCAGGGCAACGCTTGGAAACTCATGTCAATCTTTTGTTTTCTTTTCTTTCTTTGATATTAAAAATACTGGCAGTGCGAGAGGGAGGGGGGAGAGAGGGAGGAAGAAGGAGAGAGAGAGAGGACGGGAGGGGTGCCCGATAGAAAATAAAGTCCGGCTTTGGGAGGCGAATTTAAACCAACAGACGCAGAGGAGGAAGGGACCGAATCGCCGGTGGCTGCTCCTCCCCCCCTCCATCCGCCCTTTATTGCCTTCGCGCCCTAGAACTCCCTTGGGAGAGCTTTTTTTTTGTGTTGTCTCGAGTTATTTTGCCCCGGCACAAGACGGAGAGAGAGAGAGAGAGAGAAAATGAGATCTATTCTTTGTGTTCCTTGCCGCGGCGTACGGGACAATCTTGATCGAACAGCGGGGGCTTCAGCGCTAGGATCAGCCTCAGTTGCGCGGGCGTCAGGAAGTGCACGGTCAGTTCGCTGTCCACGAGGCAGGCCCTTGGCAGCAATTGTGCGTCCTTCGAGGATTGCAGCCACAGGATAAACTCGAAGTTGAGCAGGCCCAGCAGGGATTCCACGCACTTGTTCGTCGTCAGAGGCACGGGACACACACGGGCCGTGCGCAGTGCAATCCAGGGGTCGTTCTGGAAGTAAAGCACCTTGCCTTTGCACAGCACGTGGTGCGTCTGGTGGTGACTGCACAGCGACCTGCAGCCTTTCTTCAGGCCGTGTGGCGCGACAGTAGCCTCGGCCGACATCTGGCCGTTCTGTTGCCTCCCTTTCTTTTTTCCCTTTGCCGCCGCCGATTCACACTCTCTCCCCCCCTTCCCCTCCCTGTCTGCACTCGCGCCCTTTGTAAACATCCCCCCCCCCCGCCTCCTCCTCCTCCCTGTCTTGTTTTTTTGTGCCTACCCCCCCCCCTCGCCCCGCCCCTCCCTCGGTCTTCTTTTTTCTGGTTGGTCTTTTTTTCCTTCAAGTGTCTCCCTGTCCCCCCCCCCACACACTCCCCGGGCCCTCTACTTTGTTTTTCTTTGTTTCCTTTGCCCCCCCTCTCCCCCAAAAGAAAAGAAGTGAAGGACGGCATGAACGAGGCTTTCTGGCCCTGGGCGGTCAACCAGTTCCTGCAGGACAGCGAGGGTCTCGTGCGCTACGGAGAAACCCGCGACCCGGAGGCGCAAGTGCTGTCCGATCTCAAGAAGTTCCACGCGGTGCTAGAGTGGAACATGATCGACGAGCACCGGCAGAGGCTGGCCGAGCTCGTGGCGGGCACGGGGTCGCACTCGCGCTCGGAGGCGTCCGGCGAGAGCGCGCGGCCCGGCCGGGTTGTGTGGGACCCCCCCTGCCGCTCAAGGATCCCGGCGAAGGCACGCAAAGGCGCGGCGGGCAGCGCCGCAAATCAGCTGCGCCGCGCGTCGCCGACCGCGACAGACACTTTCTGTACGTGCCGCACCTGCGCGTCTGTGCGCCCCCGGCCTGGGCGGGCAGGAACCGTGCCGAACGGTATAAACACCAAGTCGTCTTTGTGCGCACGCCGCCAGCGACAGTACAATAAAACGGTTTCTTACACCGGCGCTGGCCAACAGGTATTAAAACCAGGGGTGAGGAATTCTTCGCCCCCCCCCCTTTTTTTTCTGAAACGACACCCCTCAACGACGCCGGAATAGGCTCGACAAGTTTTTTTTAATCAAAGTTTTTCTCCGGCAGTGAAAAAGGACCGGACAACCAACCAACCAAAAGGGGGGAGAGAAAAATATCAGAGTGCAGAGAAGGCCTCGTCTTGTGTTTTTTTACGTCGTCGATGATGACGTTGGCGTCGTCGTCGGGCTCCTGCACCACGCCCCGACACGACCGCCACCGTCGTGGTGTCGCGCTCTCGCCGGGCGCGTAGCCGCCCTCCTCCCACCCCGCACAGTCCGACGCCTGCTCGGCCGGGTCGGTGGCCTGGTCAAAGGCGTTTTCCGCGTCCCAGAGGAACAGGAACTTGGGCACCCGTTTGAGGCACAGCGCGCCCTGCGACAGCGGGTCGAAACTCGCGCGGATCGAGAACCCCACGCTCGCCACGGCGCCGGGGCGCACACAGCGGCTGGCCTGCTCGTCCGTCATGACGGGGTGGCCGGGCGCGCGCATGTCGCGGATGTACAGCTCGTTGAACTTGTAGCCCCCGATGCGTCCTGGGGTCCTGGCTTCTTCTTGGAGCCCCAGCTGCGCTGGCCGGCATTCACGAAAGTGTTTACGTTGGAGAACGAGTAGTTGGCCTGCGTCTGCAGCACCAGCGCCGGCGCTTCGTTGGCTGCGAGTCCGCCTTCTTGAAGTAGCAGCCGCTCTTCACGTAGCGCGTCAGCCCCTTGCGCTCTTCGGGGGTCTTGGCCGAGAACTCTTCGCCCTTGCTCCGCAGCAGCACCTCGCGGAACTTGGTGCGCACGGCCTCCGGGTACGTGCCGTCGGCGTTCTTGCTGGCCCCCAGGTCCAGCGCGATGTCCTTGAGCTTGTTGCTCACGCACGGCATGACCTGGCACAGCAGCGTGGCCTTCTGGCCGTCCCCGAGCGCGTCCAGCACGCAGAAGACGGGCAGGAACTCGAGCCACAGGTCGAACACCACGGCGAGCGCGCCCACCTCGTACACTTGGCCGCGCGAAGAAGCTACCTGCGCCGGCGGCGCCGCCTTGGACGCGCGGGCGCTCACCATGAAGCTGCGTTGCACGCGTTCGGGCTTCACGCTGTCTCCCAGGGGGTCCGAGTTGTACCTGTGCGCAAAGTCTTCGGGGTCGCGGTACGAGCCGTAGCAGAGCCGCCCATAGGCGGCCTTCTCCGCTTCTGTCGCGTGGCTGGAAAAGAAGAGCTTGCAGCCCCCGCCGATCACGCCCGGGGGTTGCCAGCAGGTAGCCCTTCTTGAACAGCCTGCCGGACTGGGGTCGGCACGGAACTTGAGGGACACGATTTCCTTGTTCGCGTCCTTGTACGACGCCTCTTTCTTGAGCTGGTAGATTTCGCTCGGCGGGGGCAGGAAGCGCACGAGTTCGAGCCAGCCGCGGCCCGTGGCGGGGGAGTGAACTCGCACGAGCGTGTACTGCAGCAAGAAGCTGGTGTCCACGAACGATTGCCAGAAGCCGCTGTGCAGCGTTTTGTACACCTTGTCGAGCCCCGCAAAGAGTTCGTCGGGCACCTCGCCGAGCGGGACCAGGCCCTCGAGGTTGGTTGCCGGCTCCAGGCTGCGCCGCAACAGTTCGGGTACCCAGTTCTCCGGCGTCAGGTTACCAAAGAAGCGGCCGACTGGCTCGGCGGCGGCCTCCGTGCAGACGCGCTTCGATTCTGCGTCCCACTCCGAGGCCTCTTCCCCCTTGTCGTGGCGGGCCTTCTTGGCCTTGCCGCTCTGTTCCTTGGCTGCGCGTTTGCTCATGAAAAGGAACGATTTTCTGCACGAAGCCGCGCCCTCTGGCGCGCGAACAGAGGGGGTTGGGTGCGAATCTCTTGCGCGGCCCCCCCCCCCCCCCCGCGGCAACGCCTTTTTTTCTCGTTGGTTGGCGGCCCCCTCCATTTCTTCTTTCTTTCTTATCCCCCCCCCCGGGGGGGGGGGAGGGGGAGGGTGAGAGGAACAAGAGGGCTCACAACCTGCCTTTTTTTGGGGAGTATTGGAGCTCTAAAAATAACAAATTGAGACCTGCTTTTCCTTTTCTCAAAAAAATGTGGCTAGCCATGGTCTTAGCGTTGACATCCGTTGCGCAGGCAGTCTGCGAGGTCCGGCGGGTCGAAACCCATTTGCACAAGGACACCAAAATATTTATACAAAAAGCTAGCTGCCGCGGGTCCCTGCGTTGCGACCATGGTTGGCACCCACTGATCGAAGCAGGCGTGGAGGACCCGAACCAAAACTTTTGGGGGACGGACCGGCTGTACAGGGTGCGCTTTCCCTTGGTTGACATATTTGGCAACATAACGTATCGGCTCAGTGGGCATAAGTCAAAACCGCCGTTTACGATCGAAGTAATGTGCAACAACTCTGTTCATAACAGAGCCGAGATTCCCTATGAAGCAGATTTCAAATTCGTGTTTGAAGGCATTTCCTTCAATACGCTCTTCGCTTTCACAGGTCTTTTTTGTATCTTCTCGGCGTTCTGTCTCGTGGCCTTTTGCTCGCTAGCGTGGGAGTATCTGACAAGTAATACCGAAAGAAGTCGGCGCGGACTGACAAGTTATACCGAAAAAAGTTGGGGCGGACTGATTTACGACTTTGGGCAATCTTTCTTCCTCCTCTGGTGTTGTGGCTAGTGTTTTTAATAACTGTGATCGCCCTCGCGGCAATAAGACACAAGAAATACAAAGGAGCAACATTCACCGTCCTCTGAGATATGTTTGTGGTGGAAGGACGACGTATTCTAAATTAAATTATTTTTGCCAAAGACCGAAAAAGAAAAAAAAACCAGAACATGCGGCTAGCCCTCTCCGTGCTAACGATCTTAGCCCTGACATCCATCGTCGCGCAGGCGGTCTGCGTGGTCCAGCAAGCCAACAGCTACGTACACAAGGACAACAATATGTTCGGGACGATGCAGAAGGCTAGCTGCCGGGGGTCCCTGCGTTGCGATCACGACTGGCACCGACTTCTGTGGACATTTGTTGACGGGCCCAAACATCGCCAGGATACTATGGCGGACCGGCGGTACAGAATACGCTTTCCCTTGGTAGACCTAATCGGCAACATATCGTACCGGCACAATGGGTATAAATACGAGTCTGAACCGCCGTTGCGATTGAGATCAAGTGCAACAACTCGGTTGATATACATAACAGAGCCGAGATTCCTTATCAGGCGGATTTCAAATTCGTGTTTGAAGAAAAACTTGCCTACGACGGACTGTGGCTGGACGGTTCTGGTGAGTACTTGTTCAGCCGTGCTGCTCTTTTCGTGTTGCTGGAAGTGGGGATACAATAAGCGTAAGCATCCCGCAGATTCAATGTGCGGCGGCTGGTGCCGTGTGCGATCCGATTGCGCGGGGACTCTGGTGGTGGTTACTCGTGCTCGTGTGGCTAGCGTTTTTAATAACTGTCATCGTCCTCTCGGCGCCAGAGGAATACAAGCTGGAAGGGCGCCTCATTTACGCTCTCCTAAGAATAGTTCAGGCCGCGCAAAGAGAAATAGCGAGAAGAAATAAGCGAGAAGTAGCGGGACCAAAAAAAGAAGGTGAGCGAAGTTGGCAAAAGAAATTGTTTTTTAAGGAGGGAGGGGGGGGGGGGCCACGAACGCCAAGAGGCCCAACAACATCGTGCGACAGGGGGGGGGGCCGGCCGCGCCAAAAACACGCCGAGAGAACACAACAACAACAACAACAACAAAAGCTCTGTGCTTTTTCTTTTGTTTTTCAGCCAAACCCCCAAAAACAAGACTACATGCAGGCGGGCTACGAGGATTGTGCGGCGGTTGTGCGGAGCGGGCTGCCCGCGCCTGAATTTACAAGCAACGGACTGCAACGCCTGCTGGACAGCGAAGCGCTGTCCGGGCTGTGGATGGCGCTGATCGGCACACTAGCGCGCCAGGGCCGGTGCGAGCTCCTCGCCACCGTGCTCAGAAGTTTACGCCACGACGCGCGCGCGCGTCCCGCACGCTGTTGGCCGGTCTGCCGTACGCGGCGTGCTTGCGCGGCATTGGCACGGCCGTGCTGTACCAGGAACTGCTGTCGCTGTTCTACGAGCTCTCGGCGGAGAACGCCCCCGGCGAAACGCTGGACACGCTGTGGCGGGCCCTGCAGAAGTTGCCCCGCGGCAACGACGACGAGCAGTACCGGCTGGCCAAGATCGTGCTGTCGAAGCTGCTGGACGACGATGGCGAGAACCTGGAAACGGCGTCGTCGCTGCTGGTCAAGGCGCTGGCCCTGCCCGTGCCGCCCATGCTGTACGCGGCCACGTGGGCGACGTTCTTGGAAGCGGCGGCGGTGCTGTGGCAGAGGCTCCGCCAGCGCTACACGGCGCCCAAGCCGCTGAGGTCGGTGCTGGCGGGGCTTAAGACAGTAGCGGACGGCCGGCGCGAGAAGGCGTCGGAGCTGTTCCCGCGGGAAGTGCTGCTGATGGCCCTGCTGCGAGTGCTGCGGGTCGGAGTTGCTTCAGCGCCGAGCTTTGGTGACACGTGCTGGTTCGTGGTGTTGCTGCGCACGGCCCTGCTGCAGCTAGAGCGGGGCCGGGTGCTGTCGGTCCTGGCCAGGGCGGGCGAGCTGCTGCAGACGTCCGAGCCCGTGTGGCTCGCGGCGGCCGTGGCGGGCCAGTCGCCGGTGCTGCTGCAATTCTTCTTGCAGCAGACACCGCCCGGGCCGCGCCTCCTGCAACAGCTGCTGGAGCTGGCCCTGTGCAACGTCTTCCGTGACCAGCCCTCCCAGTTCTCGGTCGTGCTGTCTTCCGTGCCGCCCCTGCTGTGCATAGCCGCGCTGCTCGGCGAGGGGGCGGTGGGCGCCGACTGGCTCGAGGGCTGGACCCCCGGGCTGGAGGTGGCGTGGGGCGTGTGGTGCAAGGTCAAGAACCGCCTGGCGACGACGGGGCACACGACGCCCGCCAGGACACTAGCGTTCCTGCAGACGATAGCGAACGACTCTGAACGGGCGGGGAGCGATAGCGAGCAGGAGGAAGAAGAAGAAGGAGGGGGCGGGACCGCTGCGCTGGCTGCGTGCGGCTGGGTGACAAGCACCAAGAGCTGTCTAACGTGCGGGCCGAGCTGGCGAAAGAAGAGGCCACCGCGCACGAATTGTCGGGCGACCTGGCCCGTAAGCAGCAGCAACTACAGGCGTTGGAGCAGAAGCTGCGCCAATCGCGCCGCTGCCTGCGCCGGCTGCGCACCAAGGAAAAGTCGTTGCAGCTGAACGACGGGAAAGGCTCCGCCGCGGCCATCCGGCTGCTGCGGGCCATTGACCCGCTGCGGTGGGCCGACGGCGAGGACGCCAGCGCGCTGGCGGCGGCGCTGGCGGCCGCGGACGAGCTGCGGAGGAAGCTGGCGAGCGAGCACGAGCGTGTGCGGCAGGTCTGCTGTGTTGTGTGTCTGGAGGATCTCGACTCGGGCGAACGGCGGCTGGCGATGTTGCTGCCGTGCGGCCATGCGCAGTTCTGCGCGGGTTGTGCGGCCCAACTCACGGCGTGCCCCCTGTGCCGCCGGGCCATCGAACGATACATAGAACCTGTCTAGGACAATTCCCGATTTTTTTGCTGCTGAACAAATTAAAAAAAAAGACTAGTCCGTAGCAAAAACTTTTTTTTTAATCAGAAAAACTTTTTTTTAAAGAAATTTTTTGCTTCCGTTCAAAAGAAAATCAAGCTGACCGAATTGTTAGCGTTGTCCGTGCGAACGGTGTCCTCGCGTTCCCGCTAAATAGAGCGCAATATCCAGATCCTAACACACATGTCACCAGAAAAAAAATGAGGCGGCTCATTTTCTTTTTTTCTGGCCGATCCAAAAGAAAAAAAATCACTTTGCGTACCGGATCGTGCAACGGCGATTGTTGAGACGGCTGTGATGGTGGCGGGGCACCTGAACCTCCCCGCGTTAGTGCTCGGGGCGGCAGCGACCCCAGCGTCTGCGTGATATTGCTTGTACAGCCTTTTGGCGTCTTTTTGCGCCTCCAGGTCAGTCAGAAAAGACACGAGGGATTGGCGTGCTATATTCTGCAGCTTTTCCTGATCTTCGGCCTGCAGGCACTTGCCGTCGAAATCCCGCGCCCAAGCATGCCAGAGTGTTAATGGGTCGTGCGAAATGTCGCCGCGACGTTTTTTCTGTTTGGGAGGCTGGCCGCCCCGCGCAGGAGTCTGGCGGGGCCTCCTGGGCCGCGCTTCACTGCGCGTAAAGGACCCCCCTCGGAAGGATTGGTACGACGTTTGGATTATGCAGGCACTGTCTCTCACTCCCGCATGTTCATCCTAAGCAGAGAGACAGACAGACAGCACACGACACCCTTTTAGTAACAAAAAAAAAGAAGGCAGGTTTTTGTACCTTTCTAAAGTCCTCTAGTGATCTTTTGCCCTTGGAGAAGAAATCGCATAGTACTTGCCAATGATCGCCAAACACTTCTCCCATGTCTTGTGCGTGCGATTTCCTACCGCTGAAAAGATTTTGCTGCACCCATCTGTAGAGGTCTTTTTCTTCGTCCATACCTAATTGGTTAGACAGGTTTACTCGCAAGAGACACGGCCGGAACTTTTACGTGCCAATCACGTTTTTTTTTCTTTTTGAATTTAGATGTATATTTCTTTGGGGTCATGTTGTACTTTATGTTTTATTTTAAGGCTCTTCCTGAAGAAGGCAGGCCAAAAAAGTGGGGGTGGCTGGTGTGGAAGAAAGAACAGCAAGAAAAAGGGAGAGAGGGGGGGCGGGGGTGGAGAAGGTCTACACAAAATGAAAAAAAACCCTGGAATGTTTTGGCTTGTCTTGTTGTTTTTTTTTCTTTGTTGTTGTCTGCACAGAGCTGGAGTCACGACACAAAATCATGTACCGACTCAGATCACACACACACACAAAATCACACAAAATCACGATTTGTGTGTGATTTTGTGTGATTTTGTGTGTGTGTGTGTGTGTGTGTTTTGTTGTGTGTGTGTGTGTTGATTTTGTGTGATTTTGTGTGTGTGTGATTTTGTGTTTTGTGTGATTTGTGTGTGTGTGTGATTTTGTGTGTGTGTGTGTGTGTGTGATTTTGTGTGTGTGTGTGTGATTTTGTGTGTGTGTGTGTGTGATTTTGTGTGCAGGCTCCGCGATATGTTTTGCCCGTATCGAGCTCCAAGGATTTTATGCTGGTAGTTGGTGCCACCGAAGTGCACCCTGCGCAAAATGATACAGTTAGGGGGGGGGCCTGTAAAAAAAACCAAAGCTGTCCATCTTTCGTGTTGGACATTTTTGGTATAAAATCAGTTTTGCTATTGGCAAATAAGTGTGTACAGCACTGTCGGGCATCATCAAGCGTGTGTGTGTGTGTATCGTCGTCTGTGCGGATTCTGGTGCTTTTGTGTGTGTAGAAGTCTGTGTGCATGTTCTTGTTGGAAGGTATGAGTAAGAGAAAACGCACCGACAAGCCAGAGGCGGACGTACTCACCAAGAAGATCCTGTTAGTCAAGCGCGGGAAGGAAGCTGTCAACGAGGCCTGGTGTCGGCAGGGGCAAGAGTTCCGTGTGCACTACAAGGAAGTAGCCGGCTCCGAGGAAAAACGCCTGAAACTTTGCGCTGAGGTTGCGGCGTGCAGCGAAGACAAGCTTCGCGAACAAAATCACCTGCTTCTGCAAGCACTGTTGGGTGCAAGCAGAATTGCAGAGTCTCACGAGGCAGCCATGGCGTCAATCCTAGAGACCGGCTGCGAGACTTGCTGCTACTACCCCTGCGAAAACTGTGGAGAACTGAACAACGCCGGAGATGAGGACGAATGTCCATGCGGTTTCTGCCAAGAGTAAAAAAAAGTCTCGGACGTGTTTCTTTAATTAAAACCCAAGACATACTGCAACCTGAAAGACGAACAAGTGTGTGCCAGTGCTTTAATTTTTTTGCTCCGGTGTAAGACGAGATGCTTTGTTTTTAATCTGCAATGGAAGTCGCAACCAGGGTGTGCGCTCCTTTGGAAAGCCTCGATTGTCTGTCTACTTTACGTCTGATAATTAGTCTGTGTAGACAGTGCTCCAACGCGTCGTCAGTAAGGCCGGGACAATTAGTAAAGCACAAAGGTCTTGCAGCGCGTAGAACTCAGGCTTGAACTCGCCGATCGCACAACCCGCCAGATTCACGGCTCACGTTTCAATCGCTGAGAATGCTGGAATTTCTTCTTTTGGTGTATTTGTGTGCCCAGACCACCAACTTCGGGAGCGAGGAACGTGCGGGGTGAGGGGGACTGTCTACAAAGCCCGAAAGCTTGCAAGGGATTCTTTTTTGCAAGAGTTGCAAGTCCCTGTTATTCTGCAGGTCGAGCGGCGTCCCGCTGAGGCTCAGGCTCGACAGCGCGGGGCTGTCCGTGAGTAGCGCGCACAAGTTCGAGACGCCCGCCACGTTCTCTAGCGTCAGCTCGCGCAGGCGCGGAGTCGGGCCCATGGCCCGCAGGTCGAGCTCAGTTGTACAGTCGGTGACGGTTAACCTCTGCAGCCTGGGCGCGCTGCCGAAACGCAGCCCGTGCAAACACAGGCAGCCGGACAGCACGACGTCCTCGGCCACAGCCGCAATGTGGTCCAGCTCCTCCAAGAACAGCGCCTTGGTGAAGGTCAGCGCGCGCAACCGTGGCCAGCGGCTGAAGAAGCGTGAGGAGCGCAGCGCCGCGTTGCAGAGTGTCAACCGTTCGACCCGCAGCCCGGCGCTCATGTCTGCACACGAGTCGTCCAGCATGCCAAAGGTATCGTGCCAGGCCAGGCTCCGCAGCTCGGGCAGACTCGCCAGGCAGGCCAGCAGTTCCGCCACTTCCTGTGCCCTGAGTGCACAGTACTGGAGGCACAATTCCTGCAAATGTCGCAGGCGCCGCAGCACGGGCACGGCGGTCCGGCACACGGCACGCGCCGAAGGAAATCGCAGGCTCCTGAGCTCCGTGAGCTCCGCCAGCCCCTCGGGGCAGCGATGGCTCTTGTAGTCGGGCAGTGACAACACGCGCAACCGCGGCAGCAGCCTCAGCAGCGCGTCGAGGTCGTCGCGCTGCTGGTACGAGCCCGGCAGGTCGAGCGCTGTTAGCGCCGGGAGCTGCGCGAGCCAGCCCAGCGCGGGCAGCCAGCCGCACCTCAAGAAGCGTGCCCGGCGCAGCCGGACCAGCGCGGCTAGCGGCGAGAGTACAGTCGCGGAAAGGCCCCGGCAGTACTCGAACGACAGCTGCTCCAACGTTGTGAGGCCGGCCAGGGCCCGAACGTCGTCGGCGTCTTTCCTCCAGGACACGAGCCGCAGCGAGCGAACGCCGGGCAAGCAGCTGGCGCACTCCGCCAGAGTCCCCGAACCCTCGAACGCCGCGGTATCTACTGTTGCCTCGGTAATCGAGGAGCCGCGCGCTCGCAGCGCGAGCAATGCCGCTTTGGGCGGAAGGCAGGGCAGCAGCAGCTCCGTGGGCCGCCAGCGGTCGGAGCCCCAGAGCCCGCCGCGGCACACTCGTGACAAACGCAGCAAATCTAGGTGCGGCAGAAAGCCAAGGAGCAGCCGGACCACGTCTGTCGACAGTCTGGGCGGAAGCGCTCTTTTCTGGCGCTTTCTACTTCGGTGCGGGCCGTTCATCGACAGGCTTTGGGGCTGAGAAAAAGAGAAAAAGCAACAGCAACGCCCAAAGGGGACGAGCGGAAACTAGACAAGAGCGCGCGAGGCTAGAGAGGGGGGCACGGGACGGGTTGGGAGGGGGGGGGGGCCGGGCACCGACCCCCCCCCCCCCGGCCCCCCTCAACGGGCCCCCCCCCAACGGGCCCCCTAAAATTGCACCCTACCCCCCCCTCCTTTTTTTCTTCCCCACTGCCCGCAAAAAAAAAAGTTGGCAGGGCTTTTTTCGTTTTGTTATTTGGGAGTCTCTTTCGGTAGTCCACCACACAGATTTAAGAGCCTTGTTTACGATTTTTTTTTGTTAGGCGGCTGTGATGAGTGACAAGAGCTCAACAGACGGCCCCCCTGCCGCCAAGAGGCGCCGTACCTCAGAGACCCTAAAGTACACTTCTCTTCCTTCCGATTCTCTCGTGTCCCCTGCTTATTTTCTGTTCTTTTGTTTTTTTGGGTTTGGCGGGGGGGGGGGGGCTGGCCCGGTTCTGCCACAGCCAAGAACCAGCGCCCGGCGGAACCCCGCAGGTTTCGCCGTTCTTTTTTTTTGGTGGTCGCTGTCTTTGCAGGCGTTTTCGTTTTTTGTCAGGCCTGGCTAGAGATGCTGCCGGCTGATATCTGGCCCTGCGTGCTCAGCCTCGGGAAGCTTGCAGACGCTCTGTGCGTGGCCTCTGCCTCGAAGTCTCTGCGCAGCTTGTTCCTTACCAACAGCGACGTGTGGTCCAGCCTAGCCTTCACCGAGAGCCTGGATCTGGCCGACGAAGGCTGCGTCGCTATGCTCGAGCGATGGAGGCCGGTGCGGGCCAAAGCGAAAATGTCGTTCTTTTCCTGCGACTTAGAAAGTACAGAAAGGGATGCCAGTTTGCTGGCGGGGCTGCGCTTTAAGCAACTCGATCTCGCACGCACAGAGTGTTCGGAAAAGCACTTGGCCGACCCAAGCGGCGTGCGCGCCGACGTGTTGATCATTGATCACGGACAGCTGAATCTTGTTAGCTGGCCCACTCAGGTTAGGGCGCTGCACTTCGAAGGTGACCTAGACTCTGTGCATTGGTACTTGCGAGAAGACAAGACAGAGCTACCCTGCCTACCGGAGCTGCGCGAGCTGAGCGTCTCCTTCAAGCGCCTACACGGAGACCGGCACAACCCGGCCCTCGATCAGAAATTGCGCTCCAAACTAGCTAGGGATTTGACCAGAATGCCACCCGCGCTGAGACGGCTGTCACTCCATGGCTGCCGTCTAGACGCCGCTTCGTTGGAGCTTGTGCTGCGAGCGCTGACTGCTCTGGAAGAGCTCGGCCTGTCGGAAGACGCCCACCGCGGCCCGGCCTGAGCAGTTACGACCTCAAGGACTGCCCCGGCCTACGCAAACTACGGTTGCGAGCTCTGAGGCTGAACGGGTTCCCGCACCTCAACTTCGACGTGCTCCGGCACTTGGACCGCGAGCACCTGCGGCTGCTGCACCTGGACTCTTGCCTGGGCGGTGACGAGGCGGGTGATGTCAAGCTCCTGAGTGACGCCCGCCAGCTCGGGCAGTTGCGGGTGCGAGATCCGAGATGCGAGTCCCTGCTTGCTCATTTCCCTACCGGCCTCAAGTTACGAGTGCTGGCGCTAGAAGGCCTGCGCTCAGACAATGAAGTCGGGCTGCGGGTGCTGGCTGGTTTACGCTTGCACAAGTTGCGGCTGCTGTCGCTGATTGGGGGGGATGTGGACGTCATTGCCGGCCTGCAGCAACCAGAGCTGCTGCTGCAGTTCCCTGAGCTGCAAACCCTGGTCCTAGACCGCGAGGCCTCGAGCAAAGAAACCTGGAGTACATTGACGTCCTGGTTGCAACGAAACCTACACCCGACGTTAACAAGCGCCGGCCTGGTAGATGAATCTAGAAAACAAGCCCGTGACTTGTACTTGGAAGGATCGGCGTCACAGCTGCTGGGAGACTGAAAAGCAAAAAACCTTTTAGCATCAATAAATTCACCTTTTAATTAAAAAAAAAAAAAAAGTTGTACGGCGCGACTTTGGTTGGTAGCGTATTTACGGACGGGGGGCAGAAAAGACGGGGGGGTGGGGGGGGCCGGTCTTTCTCAAATACATTTCTTTTTTCGCTTGTTGAGATATTTTTCGCAGCTCTGAACGGGGGGTGTGCGCGGCGAAGTTCCCTCCCCCCACAAACCCGGACGGAGGACGGGGCGACCAGACAAAAAGTCAACAAACAGAAGGCCGCTTTTGGTCTCGCTTCTTTTTTTCCCGGCCGCGCCGACCCCCCCCCCCCCTCCATTGCCCTCCTGATAAAATCTGGCCAGGAAATTGAACTTTCCTTCTTTTTGTTCCGGGTGGGTGGGTTGGGCGCGGGGGGGGACGGAAAGGGAAGATGGGGCAGAGGGGGGGGGGGCCGTTTTCCTTCTTGGCGCCGGCCCCCCCCCCCTGCACGTCCCTCTTTTTTTGCTAATATCTTTTCCCCGTCACAGGCCAGATATTCTGGCGCTCTAAATTCCCAAAGATGGAGAAGAAATGCGCTGACGCGGATTGCGACAACCAGGTGTTCAAGAAAGTCGTGCTTGTCGGCGCCGGTGGCGGCGGGGATTTCCAGGGCGTGCTTGCACTTGCGATTGCCGCCTACAAGGTTTATGCGGCCAGAAAGAAACAAGCTCTTGGACAGAGCCCGGGACAACGCACGTACTACCCCGTGACCGCCGGCTATTTCTGGGCTGCTGATGGCTACAAGAAAGCCATGGAAAACATGGTTGATCCTAAAAAGAACAGGAGGCCTAGCGACTCGCGGCCTCCGCTGACTGAGGCTGAAGCAAAAAAGTGGTTCAAAGCCCTGCGAATTGAGACAAACGTGCTGCAGAGCAACCAGGCGTTCGAGGTCCCCGGAGTCGGCGTCGGTGCTTTTACAGACGGCCTGGACGACGGTCTCCTGGCCAAGCTAGCGCCCAACAAAGAGGGTCGCGCAGACGAAGCAGAAGCGACGAATGGAGAAGGTGAAGAATTGGTTGTCATAGCCTGCGGAGCGGTGTATAAAGTAAAAGCAGAAGCGGGGCTACAAAGGCTATATTGACACACTAGACGGGCAGAATGTGAAATTAACGGGAACACAAACAATAGCAGGAACAAAGGAATTTAGCGGAATATTAGCAACTTCATTAGGTGTCCCGTGTATAATAGGAAGGAATTCAAAAGGCACAGGTGCGACAGGGGGCTTAGAGTTATACGGCACAGAAGGCAATATGAATGGCCCACACATACAAGCATTCGTTAATACATCTGTTTATCTCACATTCCAATTATTGAATTATAGTCAAGACAACATTTCTTTAAATTTTGATAGTTGTTGGGATGGTTCGAATTGGAAATCAAGCGACCCAGGCTCAAATTTTTCAATATTAAAAGGAAATGACAAACTCACCTTTAACTACAAATCAGGAGTAGCACAGGCAGGAAACATAACTTGGTCTGAGGCGATGAACATAAGTAATGCGGGTGTGATATCAGCGAATGCTGGTATGAAAATAGGAATTCAAGCACAAACAGACGGGACGAATGCGAGAGGAATATTTATTTGGGATACGGGTGATTCAGCATGGGGAATTTATATGTCTCAGTCTGGAGCAAATAAATCATTAAGTGGAGGAACAGCACCAGCAGGAGGAGTAGGCGGAGGATTAACTTCTTATGCTATTAGATTTAAAGTGAATAATTCTTCAACGAGTGGGTTCATATGGGAGAATAGTTCAAATACTGCTTTAATGTCTTTGAAAGCAAGCGATGGTCAATTATGGGTATTGTCTAATCCAATATTCAGACAGGAGAAAAAAAGAAGATATAAAGGAATGCTTAGGCTTAGATTTTATTAATAAGTTAAATCCAGTCTGCTATCGCATGATTGACGACAACAAAAAACAAAGAACGGGTTTGATAGCACAGGAATTAGAAATCGTATTAACAGAAATGGATATGCTAGATTTTGGCGGTTTTATAAAAGAAACAATTATGACGGAGACTTATGGAGTAGGGGCCGGTTGGTCGTAGGTTGTAGAGACTGCTGCACTATGTGCAGTTGTGCCGGATGATCTTAAATGTTGATATTAATTGATTATTAAGTAATATAATTGCTTTTTTCTTAATATTACTACTTTGAATGCTAGTTAGAGCTTGCAATCTCATCGTGCTCACATGCAAAAATATTAAGTCAACCCGCAGTCCGGACCTGTATAACTAAATGGGTAAGTTGATGTAATATGAATTACTATGCATAATTATATGCAAATACTGCATTAAAACGCACAAAAAGTGAAAAAGTGAGGTTCAATTCCAGTAGATGACCACAGAGAGCATCTACTGGAATTGCATCTCAGCAACCCGCAGTCCGCACCTGTATAACTAAATGCGTAAGTTGATGTAATTGTAGTATGAATTACTATGCATAATTATATGCAAATACTGCATTAAAACGCACAAAAAGAAACTTTAAATGAGAAAAACAAAGTTTTCCAGATAAATCTGGAACTTCTGCCACTTGGCAGGTAATAGAAAGGCTTTGTCTGCAGCAACCTAAGTTAATCATGCTATAGAATTTTACACCCGCCCATTAGCAAGGAAGCTGATAAAATTGGTGGTTTGCTGCGATTGCGTTGCTAGAAAAGCTGAAAGAGCATTATTTCCAGCACCGTGGGGCTGGTAGCACACATAGCACCTGCAGTTAGCAGGATGAGGCATGGCAGGAAATGCCCCTCTGCACCGCGGGCACGCACACCCGTCACCGTGCTGGAGGCAGACAAGGCACCTGCACGTGGGTGCATGCTGATAACGAAAGGGAGCGCGCTTCGGACCGCATTTGAAACACTTACATCCTTCACCATGCTTGGGCTCGACTTCATTTACCTCGCAATCAGGGCATTCACAGCCCTCACCATGCGCAAAGCATTCGGCGCACTTACATCCTTGCCCATGACGCTGCACTCGCTGCGGCTGCTGGCTGCCCTTGCGCTGCTTGTGGCCCTTGCGCTGCTTGTGGCCCTTGCGCTGCTTGCGGCCCTTGCGACCCTTCGCAGGCTTCGGCTCCTCCTCCTCCTCCTCCTCCTCCTCCTCCGACTCCGTCTCTAGCTTAGACTTTTTCTGCTGCGGTTGCTTCTTTTCTGGCTTCTTTGCTGCAGGCGTCGGCTTGTGCGTCGACGCAGGCGTCGGGACAGGCGTCGGGACAGGCGGCGACTTTACTTCCATCACGTCGGCTTCCATGGCACGCATGAAGGCACAGGGAGGACACTTGCAGCCAGGCTTGTGGTGCGAGTTGCCTCCGCCACCCTTCTTGCTAGGCTTGGTTGGTTTCGGAGTCGCTGTGGTTGGCTTCGGATTCGCTGGGCTTGGCTTGGGATGTGCTGGAGGACCCACATCCAACCATTTCAGTTTCCCGTCCTGCAGTCAAAAAGAAAAGTGCTCACACATATTACTACTACACTCAACAGAAACGTACCGCATCCACACCGACGGGGATTGACACCGGTTGTTTTCCCGCAGGATGGTTCTTCCAAAATCCCGGCCCGTAATCGGTCAATGGGAACATGCCGATGTAAAAATCTGCAACCAGTACCGGAATGGGAAACTTCCCCCCTCTTTTTTCGTCGGCATGGTGAAGACCACATTCTCTCCTGAAAATTCTGCAGCATGATCAATCAAGCCGCCTCGTTGAGAAGCAGGAATGTTTCCTGCTAAAATTTGCTCGCGCTTGTTCATGTTCAGCTTCCATATCTTGCGCTTGAGCCTCAACGTGTGGGTGCCGGGGTTCGCTGCAATGATTTTGAACTGTTCGGGATCCGTGACCTCGTCGAACTCTTCGCCGAAAAATTCCAACCGTGGATTGTGATCCCCGTCAAACCCGTTCAAGCGGAGGCCACTGGAACCAATGAAATCTCCAAGCTTGCCCCCATTGATGGGCATTGCATAAACCTTCACGCAATCAGCACCCAACTCCTTGCATTCTGCGCCCTCTTGCAGACGGCAGATCTTGAAAGATCTCGTTCTTGGAGGCCAGAACAAATGTTTTCCCAGAAGGAACGTACGTGTGTACGACGTTATCTGGTACACTGTGCCATGCCTTGGCCTCTGCCTTGGGGGAAGGAAAATTCCAATACTTTGCAGTAACTTCTGGGGGATAATGCAATCCTGCAAGTTTTTCCAATTCGGTTCGCCGTTGGTTTTCAAAAAAATGCGTTGCCCCTGATCGTCCCTCTCCACCCGAAAATTTTGCATGCTCGAGACAACATGCTTGTCTACTGAATCGTCACCTTTGGGCTTTCCAGAACTCATTTCTCAATTCACTAAGTGAGTGTTGGAGGGAAATTCGACTTGAACAAAAGACACACCGGTCGGAGGTGGAAAAAGTGGCTGAAATGCCACTTTTCCAGTGTGGATTCCCTTTTTTCCAACGTACAGGGGTGCACTCTCGTCGTCTTCAAGGCCACTACTTGTCTTCTGTGCTGTTTGACAGACGCCCTCGGTATGGTTGATATGATATGTGCTATATGACGTTTGATTTATGACATCTAGGGTGTCTGTCAAGTTTTTTGGACCTAGTTCTATCGGGAAAAAGTAAAAGTGCTGCACTTTGAAAAGGTCTCATGTTTTTCTTTTTTTTAAATGAAAACACGTTGCTCCACGACCACAGGCATGCTGGCATGTCTTCCCCGACCCCTGTGAAGCCGCTGGCAGTGCCTAGCGCGGCAGCAATAAGGCTTGCAAGGGCCAAAGCTTCCAAGTATGCGAAATATTATTATATAATATACCACTGCTAGAATGGAGTTGGATATCAGCTCAACACTTGTTTCTCATGCCCTCACACTGTCAAACATGATTTTTTATGATAGAAAACATGAATCCAACATATCAGGGCCTGCAGTATTTCCTGTTTGTGACAGGCTAACTGGCTACAGTGGGCATGAAGTGCAGCACTCACCTGGTGATCTACTAGACACTACTACGCTAGTTGATGATGAATCCGAGCATTCCTCATGTTCGTCAACAGCAACTGACAGCACTCTATTCATGCATGGCTGTAGCACGTCAGCTGGTTCATGTTCAGACTCAGGGTGTCAGTCTAGTCAGTCTGCGGGATCGCGATCGTTTCAAAGACAGGGTGGACACTCAAGAAAGCGTATCGACGAGAGAACCGTTTCCGAACAGCATGCCAAGAGGCTCAAGAAGAGTAGGGAGTACCAGGCATGTAAACGGTCAGCTGCAGTAGTGGAGGCTGAGTTTCCTAGTGATGAAGAGCTGCAGGCCATGTTGCTCTCTGCGCAAGGGCGACAGAGATTTCCCAAAACCAGCGCCCTCCTAGAAACTAACAAGGCTCAGGCTGCAGCTGCTTCTGCTATTGGTGACATTGTTGCTGAATTGCCGGCTCGTTCTGCACACAAGCAAACAATTATCGGCAAGCTGAGGGGCAAGATGTCGGCGAAGGAGTTCCAGTCCTTCTTTACTTCCGTCAGTGAGAGGTATGCACGCAAAGCACTCGCTGTGCTTTTCCCCAATATCTACAAGGCCATGGTCGCTGACGCAGGGTTTGTAGAGCGCCTGGTGTACGAACTGAAGGGCACCCAGTGGGTTGCTGATCATGCAAGAGCCTACACGTGCGGCGGTCGTTGTGGCAATGCATGCAATCATTTTTACAGGCCGCGAAATGAAGCATCCTTGTACAAGATCCTGAAAGAGGACAATATTACCTTCCGCTGCATTACGAAGACCGTTCCCTGCCGGTGGCATGATAACTGGGAAAGATGGAAAGCCGAGCTCAAGCGTGAACAGGCAAAGCCAGAGGGCAAGCAGGACCTGAAGCTGATCCAGCGACTGAAGGCGAAGGTAGTGAGTTGCCAACGACACGATGAGCAGTACCAGGCGCAGCGCAGGTCGATATTTCTTGCCTGTGCACATCGCAGCCGCTGAGTTTATGTGTTGCATGCTACGCAGCTATATCCAGGCTAAGGTCGAGAGTTTGGAGGCTGGGTCCGGGGAGTGGGTCATTTACCAAGATTATTTATCTTGGTATTCTGAAACAGGCTGCAAGATGAATGATCTGCTCTTTACTGTAGTCACCCGCCGCGCCGACGGCCAGTTGCAATACGAGTACATCCACAACATCATGGTTGAGCACACTGGCGCAACCACCCGTTACTGCTGGGACTATCATCTGAGGAGCAAGGAAGATGGAGGAAGCGGGGAGATCTCTTCTTTTCCCGGCCCTGGTACTCGCACTGGCGATGGCGGCGGCGACTTTCAGAACTATGAGTTCGTTTTTTCCGAGGCGCACTACTGGGAGAAGTATGGAGTGGATATCAGCACGGACATGCTGTGTGCATTTCATGCGTGGAACCCATGCGACGGAGCAAAGAGGAAGTTTACCAAGGTCTTCACTAAAGACCAGGTCGAGCAAGGGCGCGGCTTCGCTCTTGTCGAGGAGTGGCTTGAGTCAGCGCAGGGAGCGGGATATGACAACAACCGGTTCTATGGTCACGACGCAGACGTGATCGAGAAGTGGGTGAAAGAGAACAAGGTTGAACCTCGCAAACTCAGTTCTTGGGGCCTTCGCAACTTGCGCTCGTTTCGTTACTCCAGGCCCACCCTCACTTCTGGCAAACAGTTCATTAGCGGTGTTGCCTTTGGTGCTTACGCTAGCGTTGCGCCCGACGCCGACCGCATTCTCCTTGACATGCGATCGGACGAAGTCGCTGGCGGCAAGAGGTGCGAGCCATGCACACAGCGGTTTAAGCAGCCCCATCCATCGCACAAAGGCGTCGACAAATGCCCATCGAAGAATGGCCGAGGGGAGCGTGTGGCAGCGGTTCATGTGCAGTCTGGTGCAACTGCGGACCTGACGCGGGAGCAAAAGATTTCATACTTCAAGCGGCTCGCCTCCCAGCGTTCGGCAAACAAGAAGGCAAAGAAGAGCTTCAACGTTGGGCAATTGCGCAAACCGCGCCTAGCCGAGCTCTGTCAGCAGTTGGGGCTGTCCTCTGTCGGCACGGTACCAGAGTTGAAGGAAAGGCTCCAGGCGCACATGGCACAGCAGCCCAACAGCGTGTCACCCGAGGGCGCAGCAGCCGATAGCGAAGTGCCCGTCAGCAGGCTGCAGAATAAGAGCTTCAACGTTGGGAAATTGCGCAAACCGCGCCTAGTCGAGCTCTGTCAGCAGTTGGGGCTGTCATCTGTCGGCACGGTACCAGAGTTGAAGGAAAGGCTCAAGGCGCACATGGCACAGCAGCCCAACAGTGTGTCACCCGAGGGCGCAGCAGCCGACAGCGAAGTGCCCGTCAGCAGTGGAAAGAAAGGGGTGGAGAAGAGAGCTAGCAAGCAGGCTGCTACAATTAAACCTACTGCTTCTAATTCCTCGGGCGCGGCCGCAGCAGCTTCTACCAGACAGCCTCGCTCCAAGGCGGCGAAGGTAGACTCATATGCTGAAAGCGACGCAGAAGATGATGAAGGGAGCGAGTACGAAGAGCCCGCAACGCGCTGGATGTGCGCGTATTGTAATTATCCAAATCCATTAGGTCCAGGTGATCAGGAATTCGCAGGATGCATTAACTGCGGTGGCTTGGCTTCATCTGATGATGAATCAGATCTGGAGGAGGATGAGTGAGTGGGCGTGGTTTTTTTTTTATTTTTAGCAGCTGAATGAGGCCAATCATGTTGAAAGTCCTTAGAAATGTAGCTGCTTGAGATGCTGACACTGTGTCTTTGCACCGGCACTGCAGGACTTTGAATTATTGCATGTTGTCACTAGCTTAGCGTACTTGTACTGGCGAGTGGCTGGCGGGTGCCACCAGGACCAGAAAAAAATAATTAGTGGCAACAAAAGCTGAATTCAATTAAATCTGCATCGAAATCGTGTTTGTATCGTTTGTACTTACGCGCTGATAGCAGGTAACATGTAGCACGTGCACTTTGCAAGTACCGGTGCAGGCCGCTATCTGCTATGGTCTGCATGCTCATCTACGCACCTTAATAATAGTTCAAACATTGTTTTTTTGCATTAAAATACAATATTACAGCTTTAAACAGTGTTCTACGTCATTATTTTAATATTTGAAACTTTGCATGCAAAAAAAGTTTCCCTACGACCGGACCCGGGGCGGCCCCTACTCCATAAGTCTCCGTCATGGTTCCGTGTCCAAAGCAAAGAAAAGAATGCGAATTGAAGGGTGTGAGTGTTAATCCAGAAGATGTTAAATGTGTTGATAGTGGTGATGTCGGTTATGGTATAGGTTATTCCGAGTTTATCGCCCCGTTAATTAAGGCCGTTCAACAATTATCGGAAAAGATAGTTAATTTAGAAAAAGAAAATAAAACTTTACTTAATATATTACAAGACCAAGCAAACCAATTAGCAGAAATCCGAGCAGTCGTTTTCCCTAATGCCCCCTAGATTACACCCACCACCACCAGTCATAGAAATAGATGGCGAACTAACACCAGAGTTGAAAAATAGAGTTTTGGACATCTCGCTGAAGAATGAAGAAAAAAATGTAGAGCACGAATTGGAAGATAACTGGAATTGTCGTTGTATAAAAAACAGACCGACTGACAGCCGACTTATTAAGTATCTGTTTCAAATGGGTATCATTATCGCTATTATAACCCTTTGTATCGTGAGGTTGTCTGAAAAGAACTTACCGTGCGAGACAGCCAACACTTATGTAGGTATTTTAACACTATTGATTGGAATATGCCTTCCATCACCTTCTTCAAGTAAGAAATGAAAGGGGATACCCCTTTCGAACCCCACTGCAGGGTTGTAGGGGCTTGCCCCTACTAGCATTCATATAGTTGAGTTTTATACCAAGAAGCATCACTACCTGAGCACATTAAAGGAATGGCTTCATCAAAACTGACACAATCACTCATAGGTTTATACACACATTTAAATTTGGTTTCTATTCCTTTTTGAATACACCACACACAACTCTCATTCTTTTTTTCGCTTACCCGCGAGTAAAAGTCGCAGGCGGTCCGACCTAACACAGAGCACACAAATAATAATATTAATAACATAATATATTATACACAATAATATTATAGGAACCTTTTTTGAAAAAAAAGCTTCACCAAAAAAGTCGGGTCAATGAGTGAATTCAAATACCAAAAGATTATTTTTCTGAGTAATGATTTTCCAGGAGGGGTTAGTGGTAGCAAGACATTTGACAAAACCATTCAATTGAGCTTTACCCCAACTAGAATGAATGTTAAGTTTATCCACTATATGAATGACGTGACGGAGACGAAAACAAAAATCCTTTATATGGACCGCATTAGAATTATTGGCACATTCGCCGACAGCAACACAGCCAACATTTCCAATCTTCGTCCATACCTAAATGGTTAGACAGGTTTACTCGCAAGAGACACGGCCGGAACTTTACGTGCCAACCACGTTTTTTTTTCTTTTTGAATTCAGAGGTATATTTCTTTTGGGGTCATGTTGTACTTTATGTTTCTATATTAAGGCTCCTCCTGAAGAAGAAGGCAGAGCCAAAAAAGTGGGGGTGGTTGGTGTGGGGGAAAGAACAGTAAGAAAAAGGGAGAGAGGGGGACGGGGGTAGAGAAGGTCTACACAAAATGAAAAAAACCCCTGGGATGTTTTGGCTTGCTTTGTTGTTTTTTTTTCTTTGTTGTTGTCTGCACAGAACTGGAGTCACGACACAAAATCATGTACCGACTCAGATCACACACACACACAAAATCACACAAAATCACGATTGTGTGTGTGATTTTGTGTGATTTTGTGTGTGTGTGTGTGTGTATGATTTTGTGTGTGTGTGTGTGACTGTGTATGATTTTGTGTGTGTGTGACTGTGTATGATTTTGTGTGTGTGTGTGTGTGATTTTGTGTGTGTGTGTGTGTGTGTGATTTTGTGTGTGTGTGTGTGATTTTGTGTGTGTGTGTGTGATTTTGTGTGCAGGCGTCCGCGATATGTTTTGCCCGTATCGAGCTCCAAGGATTTTATGCTGGTAGTTGGTGCCACCGAAGTGCACCCTGCGCAAAATGATACAGTTAGGGGGGGGGGCCTGTAAAAAAAACCAAAGCTGTCCATCTTTCGTGTTGGACATTTTTGGTATAAATCAGTTTTGCTATTGGCAAATAAGTGTGTACAGCACTGTCGGGCATCATCAAGCGTGTGTGTGTGTGTATCGTAGTCTGTGCGGATTCTGGTGCTTTTGTGTGTGTAGAAGTCTGTGTGCATGTTCTTGTTGGAAGGTATGAGTAAGAGAAAACGCACCGACAGCCAGAGGCGGCCGTGGCCAGTGCCAAGAAGATCCTGTTAGTCAAGCGCGGGAAGGAAACTGTCAACGAGGCCTGGTGTCGGCAGGGGCAAGAGTTCCGTGTGCACTACAAGGAAGTAGCCGGCTCCGAGGAAAAACGCCTGAAACTTTGCGCTGAGGTTGCGGCGTGCAGCGAAGACAAGCTTCGCGAACAAAATCACCTGCTTCTGCAAGCACTGTTGGGTGCAAGCAGAATTGCAGAGTCTCACGAGGCAGCCATGGCGTCAATCCTAGAGACCGGCTGCGAGACTTGCTGCTACTACCCCTGCGAAAACTGTGGAGAACTGAACAACGCCTGAGATGAGGACGAATGTCCATGCGGTTTCTGCCAAGAGTAAAAAAAGTCTCGGACGTGTTTCTTTAATTAAAACCCAAGACATACTGCAACCTGAAAAACGAACAAGTGTGTGCCAGTGCTTTAATTTTTTGCTCCGGTGTAAGCCGATATGCTTTGTTTTTTATCTGCAATGGAAGTCGCAACCAGGGTGTGCGCTCCTTTGGAAAGCCTCGATTGTCTGTCTACTTTACGTCTGATAATTAGTCTGTGTAGACAGTGCTCCAACGCGTCGTCAGTAAGGCCGGGACAATTAGTAAAGCACAAAGGTCTTGCAGCGCGTAGAACTCAGGCTTGAACTCGCCGATCGCACAACCCGCCAGATTCACGGCTCACGTTTCAATCGCTGAGAATGCTGGAATTTCTTCTTTTGGTGTATTTGTGTGCCCAGACCACCAACTTCGGGAGCGAGGAACGTGCGGGGTGAGGAGGACTGTCTACAAAGCCCGAAAGCTTGCAAGGGATTCTTTTTTGCAAGAGTTGCAAGTCCCTGTTATTCTGCAGGTCGAGCGGCGTCCCGCTGAGGCTCAGGCTCGACAGCGCGGGGCTGTCCGTGAGTAGCGCGCACAAGTTCGAGACGCCCGCCACGTTCTCTAGCGTCAGCTCGCGCAGGCGCGGAGTCGGGCCCATGGCCCGCAGGTCGAGCTTAGTTGTACAGTCGGTGACGGTTAACCTCTGCAGCCTGGGCGCGCTGCCGAAACGCAGCCCGTGCAAACACAGGCAGCCGGACAGCACGACGTCCTCGGCCACAGCCGCAATGTGGTCCAGCTCCTCCAAGAACAACGCCTTGGTGAAGGTCAGCGCGCGCAACCGTGGCCAGCGGCTGAAGAAGCGTGAGGAGCGCAGCGCCGCGTTGCAGAGTGTCAACCGTTCGACCCGCAGCCCGGCGCTCATGTCTGCACACGAGTCGTCCAGCATGCCAAAGGTATCGTGCCAGGCCAGGCTCCGCAGCTCGGGCAGACTCGCCAGGCAGGCCAGCAGTTCCGCCACTTCCTGTGCCCTGAGTGCACAGTACTGGAGGCACAATTCCTGCAAATGTCGCAGGCGCCGCAGCACGGGCACGGCGGTCCGGCACACGGCACGCGCCGAAGGAAATCGCAGGCTCCTGAGCTCCGTGAGCTCCGCCAGCCCCTCGGGGCAGCGATGGCTCTTGTAGTCGGGCAGTGACAACACGCGCAACCGCGGCAGCAGCCTCAGCAGCGCGTCGAGGTCGTCGCGCTGCTGGTACGAGCCCGGCAGGTCGAGCGCTGTTAGCGCCGGGAGCTGCGCGAGCCAGCCCAGCGCGGGCAGCCAGCCGCACCTCAAGAAGCGTGCCCGGCGCAGCCGGACCAGCGCGGCTAGCGGCGAGAGTACAGTCGCGGAAAGGCCCCGGCAGTACTCGAACGACAGCTGCTCCAACGTTGTGAGGCCGGCCAGGGCCCGAACGTCGTCGGCGTCTTTCCTCCAGGACACGAGCCGCAGCGAGCGAACGCCGGGCAAGCAGCTGGCGCACTCCGCCAGAGTCCCCGAACCCTCGAACGCCGCGGTATCTACTGTTGCCTCGGTAATCGAGGAGCCGCGCGCTCGCAGCGCAAGCAACGCCGCTTTGGGCGGAAGGCAGGGCAGCAGCAGCTCCGTGGGCCGCCAGCGGTCGGAGCCCCAGAGCCCGCCGCGGCACACTCGTGACAAACGCAGCAAATCTAGGTGCGGCAGAAAGCCAAGGAGCAGCCGGACCACGTCTGTCGACAGTCTGGGCGGAAGCGCTCTTTTCTGGCGCTTTCTACTTCGGTGCGGGCCGTTCATCGACAGGCTTTTGGGCTGAGAAAAAGAGAAAAAGCAACAGCAAAGCCCAAAGGGGACGAGTGGAAACTAGACAAGAGCGCGCGCGGCTAGAGAGGGGGGCACGGCCCGGGTTGGGAGGGGGGGGGGCCGGGCACCGACCCCCCCCCCCCCCGGCCCCCCTCAACGGGCGCCCCCCCCCAACGGGGCCCCCTAAAATTGCACCCTACCCCCCCCCTCCTTTTTTTCTTCCCCACTGCCCGCAAAAAAAAAAAGTTGGCAGGGCTTTTTTCGTTTTGTTATTTGGGAGTCTCTTTCGGTAGTCCACCACACAGATTTAAGAGCCTTGTTTACGATTTTTTTTTGTTAGGCGGCTGTGATGAGTGACAAGAGCTCAACAGACGGCCCCCCTGCCGCCAAGAGGCGCCGTACCTCAGAGACCCTAAAGTACACTTCTCTTCCTTCCGATTCTCTCGTGTCCCCTGCTTATTTTCTGTTCTTTTGTTTTTTGGGGTTTGGCGGGGGGGGGGGGGCTGGCCCGGTTCTGCCACAGCCAAGAACCAGCGCCCGGCGGAACCCCGCAGGTTTCGCCGTTCTTTTTTTTTGGTGGTCGCTGTCTTTGCAGGCGTTTTCGTTTTTTGTCAGGCCTGGCCAGAGATGCTGCCGGCTGATATCTGGCCCTGCGTGCTCAGCCTCGGGAAGCTTGCAGACGCTCTGTGCGTGGCCTCTGCCTCGAAGTCTCTGCGCAGCTTGTTCCTTACCAACAGCGACGTGTGGTCCAGCCTAGCCTTCACCGAGAGCCTGGATCTGGCCGACGAAGGCTGCGTCGCTATGCTCGAGCGATGGAGGCCGGTGCGGGCCAAAGCGAAAATGTCGTTCTTTTCCTGCGACTTAGAAAGTCCAGAAAGGGATGCCAGTTTGCTGGCGGGGCTGCGCTTTAAGCAACTCGATCTCGCACGCACAGAGTGTTCGGAAAAGCACTTGGCCGACCCAAGCGGCGTGCGCGCCGACGTGTTGATCATTGATCACGGACAGCTGAATCTTGTTAGCTGGCCCACTCAGGTTAGGGCGCTGCACTTCGAAGGCGACCTAGACTCTGTGTAATGGTACTTGCGAGAAGACAAGACAAAGCTACCCTGCCTACCGGAGCTGCGCGAGCTGAGCGTCTCTTTCAAGCGCCTACACGGAGACCGGCACAACCCGGCCCTCGATCAGAAATTGCGCTCCAAACTAGCTAGGGATTTGACCAGAATGCCACCCGCGCTGAGACGGCTGTCACTCCATGGCTGCCGTCTAGACGCCGCTTCGTTGGAGCTTGTGCTGCGAGCGCTGACTGCTCTGGAAGAGCTCGGCCTGTCGGAAGACGCCCACCGCGGCCCCGGCCTGAGCAGTTACGACCTCAAGGACTGCCCCGGCCTACGCAAACTACGGTTGCGAGCTCTGAGGCTGAACGGGTTCCCGCACCTCAACTTCGACGTGCTCCGGCACTTGGACCGCGAGCACCTGCGGCTGCTGCACCTGGACTCTTGCATGGGCGGTGACGAGGCGGGTGATGTCAAGCTCCTGAGTGACGCCCGCCAGCTCGGGCAGTTGCGGGTGCGAGATCCGAGATGCGAGTCCCTGCTTGCTCATTTCCCTACCGGCCTCAAGCTACGAGTGCTGGCGCTAGAAGGCCTGCGCTCAGACAATGAAGTCGGGCTGCGGGTGCTGGCTGGTTTACGCTTGCACAAGTTGCGGCTGCTGTCGCTGATTGGGGGGGATGTGGACGTCATTGCCGGCCTGCAGCAACCAGAGCTGCTGCTGCAGTTCCCTGAGCTGCAAACCCTGGTCCTAGACCGCGAGGCCTCGAGCAAAGAAACCTGGAGTACATTGACGTCCTGGTTGCAACGAAACCTACACCCGACGTTAACAAGCGCCGGCCTGGTAGATGAATCTAGAAAACAAGCCCGTGACTTGTACTTGGAAGGATCGGCGTCACAGCTGCTGGGAGACTGAAAAAGCAAAAAACCTTTTAGCATCAATAAATTCACCTTTTAATTAAAAAAAAAAAAAAAAAGTTGTACGGCGCGACTTTGGTTGGTAGCGTATTTACGGACGGGGGGCAGAAAAGACGGGGGGGTGGGGGGGGCCGGTCTTTCTCAAATACATTTCTTTTTTCGCTTGTTGAGACCTTCTTCGCAGCTCTGAACGGGGGTGTGCGCGGCGAAGTTCCCTCCCCCCACAAACCCGGACGGAGGACGTGGAGGACGCGGCGACCAGACAAAAAGTCAACAAACAGAAGGCCGCTTTTGGTCTCGCTTCTTTTTTTCCCGGGCGCGCCGACCCCCCCCCCCTCCATTGCCCTCCTGACAAAATCTGGCCAGGAAATTGAACTTTCTTTCTTTTTGTTCCGGGTGGGTGGGTTGGGCGCGGGGGGGGGGGGGGGGGGAAGGGAAGATGAGGCAGAGGGGGGGGGGGCCGTTTTCCTTCTTGGCGCCGGCCCCCCCCCCTGCATGTCCCTCTTTTTTTGCTAATATCTTTTTCCCGTCACAGGCCGGATATTCTGGCGCTCTAAATTCCCAAAGATGGAGAAGAAATGCGCTGACGCGGATTGCGACAACCAGGTGTTCAAGAAAGTCGTGCTTGTCGGCGCCGGTGGCGGCGGGGATTTCCAGGGCGTGCTTGCACTTGCGATTGCCGCCTACAAAGTCTCATTTAGTTCCTTCGTGGAGGAGTAGGCGGAGGATTAACTTCTTATGCTATTAGATTTAGAGTGAATGAGTCATTTCTTAGACTTTGCGATTGCCGCCTAATAGCATAAGAAGTTAATCTCCGCCTTCCTCGTTCTTGGAGGCCAGAACAAATGTTTTCCCAGAAGGAACGTACGTGTGTACGACGTTATCTGGTACACTGTGCCATGCCTTGGCCTCTGCCTTGGGGGAAGGAAAATTCCAATACTTTGCAGTAACTTCTGGGGGGATAATGCAATCCTGCAAGTTTTTCCAATTCGGTTCGCCGTTGGTTTTCAAAAAAATGCGTTGCCCCTGATCGTCCCTCTCCACCCGAAAATTTTGCATGCTCGAGACAACATGCTTGTCTACTGAATCGTCACCTTTGGGCTTTCCAGAACTCATTTCTCAATTCACTAAGTGAGTGTTGGAGGGAAATTCGACTTGAACAAAAGACACACCGGTCGGAGGTGGAAAAAGTGGCTGAAATGCCACTTTTCCAGTGTGGATTCCCTTTTTTCCAACGTACAGGGGTGCACTCTCGTCGTCTTCAAGGCCACTACTTGTCTTCTGTGCTGTTTGACAGACGCCCTCGGTATGGTTGATATGATATGTGCTATATGACGTTTGATTTATGACATCTAGGGTGTCTGTCAAGTTTTTTGGACCTAGTTCTATCGGGAAAAAGTAAAAGTGCTGCACTTTGAAAAGGTCTCATGTTTTTCTTTTTTTTAAATGAAAACACGTTGCTCCACGACCACAGGCATGCTGGCATGTCTTCCCCGACCCCTGTGAAGCCGCTGGCAGTGCCTAGCGCGGCAGCAATAAGGCTTGCAAGGGCCAAAGCTTCCAAGTATGCGAAATATTATTATATAATATACCACTGCTAGAATGGAGTTGGATATCAGCTCAACACTTGTTTCTCATGCCCTCACACTGTCAAACATGATTTTTTATGATAGAAAACATGAATCCAACATATCAGGGCCTGCAGTATTTCCTGTTTGTGACAGGCTAACTGGCTACAGTGGGCATGAAGTGCAGCACTCACCTGGTGATCTACTAGACACTACTACGCTAGTTGATGATGAATCCGAGCATTCCTCATGTTCGTCAACAGCAACTGACAGCACTCTATTCATGCATGGCTGTAGCACGTCAGCTGGTTCATGTTCAGACTCAGGGTGTCAGTCTAGTCAGTCTGCGGGATCGCGATCGTTTCAAAGACAGGGTGGACACTCAAGAAAGCGTATCGACGAGAGAACCGTTTCCGAACAGCATGCCAAGAGGCTCAAGAAGAGTAGGGAGTACCAGGCATGTAAACGGTCAGCTGCAGTAGTGGAGGCTGAGTTTCCTAGTGATGAAGAGCTGCAGGCCATGTTGCTCTCTGCGCAAGGGCGACAGAGATTTCCCAAAACCAGCGCCCTCCTAGAAACTAACAAGGCTCAGGCTGCAGCTGCTTCTGCTATTGGTGACATTGTTGCTGAATTGCCGGCTCGTTCTGCACACAAGCAAACAATTATCGGCAAGCTGAGGGGCAAGATGTCGGCGAAGGAGTTCCAGTCCTTCTTTACTTCCGTCAGTGAGAGGTATGCACGCAAAGCACTCGCTGTGCTTTTCCCCAATATCTACAAGGCCATGGTCGCTGACGCAGGGTTTGTAGAGCGCCTGGTGTACGAACTGAAGGGCACCCAGTGGGTTGCTGATCATGCAAGAGCCTACACGTGCGGCGGTCGTTGTGGCAATGCATGCAATCATTTTTACAGGCCGCGAAATGAAGCATCCTTGTACAAGATCCTGAAAGAGGATAATATTACCTTCCGCTGCATTACGAAGACCGTTCCCTGCCGGTGGCATGATAACTGGGAAAGATGGAAAGCCGAGCTCAAGCGTGAACAGGCAAAGCCAGAGGGCAAGCAGGACCTGAAGCTGATCCAGCGACTGAAGGCGAAGGTAGTGAGTTGCCAACGACACGATGAGCAGTACCAGGCGCAGCGCAGGTCGATATTTCTTGCCTGTGCACATCGCAGCCGCTGAGTTTATGTGTTGCATGCTACGCAGCTATATCCAGGCTAAGGTCGAGAGTTTGGAGGCTGGGTCCGGGGAGTGGGTCATTTACCAAGATTATTTATCTTGGTATTCTGAAACAGGCTGCAAGATGAATGATCTGCTCTTTACTGTAGTCACCCGCCGCGCCGACGGCCAGTTGCAATACGAGTACATCCACAACATCATGATGGTTGAGCACACTGGCGCAACCACCCGTTACTGCTGGGACTATCATCTGAGGAGCAAGGAAGATGGAGGAAGCGGGGAGATCTCTTCTTTTCCCGGCCCTGGTACTCGCACTGGCGATGGCGGCGGCGACTTTCAGAACTATGAGTTCGTTTTTTCCGAGGCGCACTACTGGGAGAAGTATGGAGTGGATATCAGCACGGACATGCTGTGTGCATTTCATGCGTGGAACCCATGCGACGGAGCAAAGAGGAAGTTTACCAAGGTCTTCACTAAAGACCAGGTCGAGCAAGGGCGCGGCTTCGCTCTTGTCGAGGAGTGGCTTGAGTCAGCGCAGGGAGCGGGATATGACAACAACCGGTTCTATGGTCACGACGCAGACGTGATCGAGAAGTGGGTGAAAGAGAACAAGGTTGAACCTCGCAAACTCAGTTCTTGGGGCCTTCGCAACTTGCGCTCGTTTCGTTACTCCAGGCCCACCCTCACTTCTGGCAAACAGTTCATTAGCGGTGTTGCCTTTGGTGCTTACGCTAGCGTTGCGCCCGACGCCGACCGCATTCTCCTTGACATGCGATCGGACGAAGTCGCTGGCGGCAAGAGGTGCGAGCCATGCACACAGCGGTTTAAGCAGCCCCATCCATCGCACAAAGGCGTCGACAAATGCCCATCGAAGAATGGCCGAGGGGAGCGTGTGGCAGCGGTTCATGTGCAGTCTGGTGCAACTGCGGACCTGACGCGGGAGCAAAAGATTTCATACTTCAAGCGGCTCGCCTCCCAGCGTTCGGCAAACAAGAAGGCAAAGAAGAGCTTCAACGTTGGGCAATTGCGCAAACCGCGCCTAGCCGAGCTCTGTCAGCAGTTGGGGCTGTCCTCTGTCGGCACGGTACCAGAGTTGAAGGAAAGGCTCCAGGCGCACATGGCACAGCAGCCCAACAGCGTGTCACCCGAGGGCGCAGCAGCCGATAGCGAAGTGCCCGTCAGCAGGCTGCAGAATAAGAGCTTCAACGTTGGGAAATTGCGCAAACCGCGCCTAGTCGAGCTCTGTCAGCAGTTGGGGCTGTCATCTGTCGGCACGGTACCAGAGTTGAAGGAAAGGCTCAAGGCGCACATGGCACAGCAGCCCAACAGTGTGTCACCCGAGGGCGCAGCAGCCGACAGCGAAGTGCCCGTCAGCAGTGGAAAGAAAGGGGTGGAGAAGAGAGCTAGCAAGCAGGCTGCTACAATTAAACCTACTGCTTCTAATTCCTCGGGCGCGGCCGCAGCAGCTTCTACCAGACAGCCTCGCTCCAAGGCGGCGAAGGTAGACTCATATGCTGAAAGCGACGCAGAAGATGATGAAGGGAGCGAGTACGAAGAGCCCGCAACGCGCTGGATGTGCGCGTATTGTAATTATCCAAATCCATTAGGTCCAGGTGATCAGAAATTCGCAGGATGCATTAACTGCGGTGGCTTGGCTTCATCTGATGATGAATCAGATCTGGAGGAGGATGAGTGAGTGGGCGTGGTTTTTTTTTTATTTTTAGCAGCTGAATGAGGCCAATCATGTTGAAAGTCCTTAGAAATGTAGCTGCTTGAGATGCTGACACTGTGTCTTTGCACTGGCACTGCAGGACTTTGAATTATTGCATGTTGTCACTAGCTTAGCGTACTTGTACTGGCGAGTGGCTGGCGGGTGCCACCAGGACCAGAAAAAAATAATGAGTGGCAACAAAAGCTGAATTCAATTAAATCTGCATCGAAATCGTGTTTGTATCGTTTGTACTTACGCGCTGATAGCAGGTAACATGTAGCACGTGCACTTTGCAAGTACCGGTGCAGGCCGCTATCTGCTATGGTCTGCATGCTCATCTACGCACCTTAATAATAGTTCAAACATTGTTTTTTTGCATTAAAATACAATATTACAGCTTTAAACAGTGTTCTACGTCATTATTTTAATATTTGAAACTTTGCATGCAAAAAAAGTTTCCCTACGACCGGACCCGGGGCGGCCCCTACTCCATAAGTCTCCGTCATGGTTCCGTGTCCAAAGCAAAGAAAAGAATGCGAATTGAAGGGTGTGAGTGTTAATCCAGAAGATGTTAAATGTGTTGATAGTGGTGATGTCGGTTATGGTATAGGTTATTCCGAGTTTATCGCCCCGTTAATTAAGGCCGTTCAACAATTATCGGAAAAGGTAGTTAATTTAGAAAAAGAAAATAAAACTTTACTTAATATATTACAAGACCAAGCAAACCAATTAGCAGAAATCCGAGCAGTCGTTTTCCCTAATGCCCCCTAGATTACACCCACCACCACCAGTCATAGAAATAGATGGCGAACTAACACCAGAGTTGAAAAATAGAGTTTTGGACATCTCGCTGAAGAATGAAGAAAAAAATGTAGAGCACGAATTGGAAGATAACTGGAATTGTCGTTGTATAAAAAACAGACCGACTGACAGCCGACTTATTAAGTATCTGTTTCAAATGGGTATCATTATCGCTATTATAACCCTTTGTATCGTGAGGTTGTCTGAAAAGAACTTACCGTGCGAGACAGCCAACACTTATGTAGGTATTTTAACACTATTGATTGGAATATGCCTTCCATCACCTTCTTCAAGTAAGAAATGAAAGGGGATACCCCTTTCGAACCCCACTGCAGGGTTGTAGGGGCTTGCCCCTACTAGCATTCATATAGTTGAGTTTTATACCAAGAAGCATCACTACCTGAGCACATTAAAGGAATGGCTTCATCAAAACTGACACAATCACTCATAGGTTTATACACACATTTAAATTTGGTTTCTATTCCTTTTTGAATACACCACACACAACTCTCATTCTTTTTTTCGCTTACCCGCGAGTAAAAGTCGCAGGCGGTCCGACCTAACACAGAGCACACAAATAATAATATTAATAACATAATATATTATACACAATAATATTATAGGAACCTTTTTTGAAAAAAAAGCTTCACCAAAAAAGTCGGGTCAATGAGTGAATTCAAATACCAAAAGATTATTTTTCTGAGTAATGATTTTCCAGGAGGGGTTAGTGGTAGCAAGACATTTGACAAAACCATTCAATTGAGCTTTACCCCAACTAGAATGAATGTTAAGTTTATCCACTATATGAATGACGTGACGGAGACGAAAACAAAAATCCTTTATATGGACCGCATTAGAATTATTGGCACATTCGCCGACAGCAACACAGCCAACATTTCCAATCTTAGCTACAACTTGGGGATTATTAATTGGACCGATGGACAATACAGTTTTAGAGTGCTTAAAACAGACAATGATAGTATTGAGACTGACCCGCTAGCTGGAAGAATTGTTATTTGTTTAGAATTTTTGGCTTGACGAAAATATAGCGATGGAGAAAATTAATGATATACGAGTTAGACCAGTTAAGCAAAACGGAGATGGCGACAAGTTGTCAAAAGGATATAAGTTATTCGATGAACCGTATGCCAATATTTTTCTTCTCGCTCGCAAGAAGAGTGGTAAGACCACCGCACTTTTTGAAATCCTGAAAAGAACGACTGACAGAAAAACAAGGATTGTTATTATAGCCAGCACAATACATAAGGACCACATTTACAAAGAAATGGTTAAGCACTTCAAGAAGAAGGGAAACCCAATGGCTATATACACATATTTGAAACCGGACGGATACAGTGTGATTGATTATGAGTTAGACAAGCTCAACAAGCCAGACGAAGAGCAAGAAGAAGGCGAGGTTGTGCGGGACGAGAAAGAAGAACCGAAGCCGAGGTTTCTTTATTTTGGAAAAGAGGAAAAGAAGAAGCAGGAGGGAGGCGAAAAACCACCGAGGCCGAGCAAATACATTACACCAGAAGTCGTGTTCGTGTTAGATGATTTGGGTAGTGGTTTAAGGGATAAGTCCGTGAGCGACCTGTTGAAAAAAAATAGACACTATAAGTCAAAGGTGATTATGAGCTCGCAATACCTTAACGACCTACGACCTGAGGCGATTAAACAGCTGGACTACCTCCTTATTTTTCCTGGACAGTCTCAGGATAAAATAGAACTCGTGTATAAACATTTGGACCTCGGCTACGACCTTGAATACATAATTGAAAAATATCACGAGGCGACGAAAGAACGGTTTAACTTTTTGTATGTTGATGCGGTGTCTGATGAATTACGAACGAACTTCAATATTCGTTTAAAGTAATTTTATTATTATTATTTTTTTATAACTATATATAGGAACCTTTTTTGAAAAAAAAGCTTCACCAAAAAAGTCGGGTCGTAGGGTGTCCCTACATGCCAACATCACCAGTTATTATTTCACAACCAGCGGGATACAATATCAGCTACAATCCTTCAATGCCACAAGCGGGAGGTGCGAAGAACAGAAAGAAGAAGGGAAAAAAGAAACAAACAGGAGGCAAAGTTAATTGGGCGAAGGTCGGAAAAGCGATAGTGGATGCTAACAGGTTTATCAAGAAGAACCAATTGATTTCAAGGGGTGCTACTTTTCTGAGCGATGTCGGAGTGCCTTATGCGGACCGTGTAGCGAAGGCTGCAATTAAGCAGGGCTACGGTAAGCAACGAGGCGGAGCGGTCAAGTTTCGGTAGGGGTAAACCCCTACAACCCCACAGGCGGATTCAAATGTAAATTATGTTATTATTTTTTCTCTAACATATACGAACCTTTTTTTAAAAAAAGCTTCACCAAAAAGTCGGGTCGTAGGGTGTCCCTACAATGGTTGTAAACAAACTGCGGAAGAAACTTAAACAACGACCACCAAGAATATACATAACCAAAGATGGCCGTCCGTATATTAAAGTGAAAGGTAAACGAGCATATCTCAACTTTGGCGAGAAAACGAATGACCTTTCAACACTTCAAATCGTTAAACTGTTTCGAAATATATGAAAGGGGATACCCCTTCCAAACCCAACCGGCGGGGTCGTAGGGGCGGAGTCCCTACAATAGTTAAGTCCGAATTCAATCGTCTTGAACACGAGAACCGCAACCAGATACAAAACAACCTGCTGAAAAAATATGAACTAAGCAGGACGAAAAGGAAAAGAAGTTAAGAGAACAGGCAGAAGATGAGAAGAAAAGAATGGAGAGGAAGGAGAATGCGGAAATGAAGGAACGACAAGAAGAATTAATAAGGGAGGCGAAAAGAGAGCAAAAACTTATAGAGGATGTAAAATTTGAACAAGATAGAAAAAATAATTTAATGTTATTACCACCACCACAGTTCAACCCTCAATATATCACACAAGGACCACAACCACCACCGCAAGCACCACCACAAGCACCACAACTAGGACCACCCCAGGCACCACAACTAGGACCACCACAAGCACCACAACTAGGACTACCACAAGCACCACCACAAGGACAAGCACCCCAAGCACCAGAAGAAAAACAGATGCCATTGAAAACAAAAGAAGAGAAAAAGGCTGAAAAGGAATTAAAAGAAAAATACATTGAATTAATGAAGAAAGCGGGCTGTACAACGAAGTTTATTAAAAGCTTGAGCAAAACAGAATTTGACAAACTTGGTAAAGGAATAGAGAAAGCGATAGCCGATGCCCAATCAGCAGATGAGCAGAAAGAACTGGCTGAACAATATAAAAAAGAATTAAAACAAGAAAAAAAGCAAGCGGAGGCTAAAGCGAAACACTTTGAAATTAAAGATAAAATATCATACATATCCGCAGGTTTAAAAAATGATTACAAGTATCCGAAATTGGATATACCCAAAACTTTGGGCCCTGCTTTGGAAAAAGAAATGAAAGCTCGGGGCAAACCACCACCCAAAAAAGTTAAAGGAAAACACACGACTGCGGGTATGGCGCAAGTTTTAGTAGATGAAGGTATTGATTTAGGAATAGACCAGAATGAAATGAGAAAGAAACTCACTGATTATTTGGGAATAAACCAAGCTGGCGCTGGACCAAGAACGATTGAGGAATTAATCCACAAACTTTTGACAATAGCAACAATTAAGAAATATTTAAAGAAGGGCAAATACAAGAAAAAAATGAAGAAGAAGGATTATGTAAATAACTTAGTAACTGAAATGAGAAGCGACCCAAATATTAAAAATCAAGTTTCAAATAATCTCGGTATTCAACTGACGGAGGAGGTTCAACCGCCAGCAGGGGCAAACCCCCGCACCCCCACCACAGATGTAGAGGAAGTTCAACCGCCAGCGGGGGACTTCGTCCCCCGCACCCCCGAGGTACTTCATCTACCCAAAAATGAGCCAATGACGGAGGAAGTTCAAACACAAAATGAGAAAGAGGTAGACCCAGGGGTTGTAGGGGGAGGAGGCCCCTACCGAGGTTTAATGACAGACGAAATAGACAACATTATGAAAAAGCACGAATGGTATATCGGCACGGTAGCTAGCGACGAAATAAATAAACTGAAGCCGGAAAAAAGACAGAAGTATGGATTTATTATGAACTTGGATAAGTCTAGTCAACCAGGCTCACATTGGATTGCTGTTTGGGTTGACTTAATTAAAGACGACTCTATTGAAATCTACGACCCGCTCGCACTGTATAAGCCGACTGAGCTATTTCTACACCAAATGAAACAGCTTATTGACAAGAGTAAGCCGAACACATATCTCCTTATGAAGGTTAATCAAGTTAAAAACCAAAGTGATACAACGGATACCTGCGGGTGGCATAGTATTAGGTTTTTGTTAGAGCGGGCGAAAGGTAATAGGTTTAAATTCGCCAGCGGTCGGACAGACTTAAAAGAAAAAGAAGCGGAGGAGTTGAAAGCTCAGAACGGGTATGGTTTTGATACTTTCATTTGAAGTAATTAAAACAAAAAAAATATTTTCTAATATATAGGAACATTTTTAAAAAAAGCTTCACCAAAAAAGTCGGGTCGTAGGGTGTCCCTACAATGGAGCATAAAGGTGGTCGTGCGAGTGGTATTTACTATATTAACAGCAAAAATAGGATAAACGGCACAGATTCAGATTTTAGTTGTGAAGTCAACATGAAATCGCTAGACAATCCTACCCATGGTAAAATACTTCATATCTAGGTTCCTAAATCGTATTACTCTGTGGCAAGTCCTTATAATACTTTTACTCTGAGTGAAGATGGATTTGAGGCTCTGATTACGATACCCGAGGGCAACTACACAATGAACAACTTCAAAAATAAACTGGCTGAGGTGCTAACGGCAGACAGCCCCAACAACTACACATACGCCGTTACGAGCAACAATACCAACACAGAACCAGAGGATGGTAAGCTATTATTTACAGTAGCGAACAATGGAAGCATTCAACCGCGGTTTATATTTGACACCGAAACACTTATTCACGAAGTAATGGGTTTTGACCGCGACTCAACATATTTCTTTGCTAATAATAACATTAGGTCGCCGAATGTCATAATCTTGACTGGCGAAAAACATTATATCTACAGTCAGATTTAGTAGGCGAAGGCGATAACCACGTGCTCCAAGAAATATACACGGCGAATGAAATCCCGTTCGGCTCTGTTATCTACGATGGCTCTGGTAGTGAATACGGAAAACTGCTATCTACTAGTTCAAGCAATGTGTATCGGTTTTACTTGACTGATGAAAACGACCAACCAGTTAATCTCAACGGGCTCGGCATTGTAATGACATTGTTAATTTACCACGAGACGAATTATTTTAATTTATTTACATCGTTTTTTAATTTGTTAAAAAGTCGTTTAATTAATTATTTTATTTTTTTCTCATATTACAATATAGAACCTTTTGAAAAAAGCTTCACCAAAAACTTGGAGGTGCAAAAACAAAAATGCCTACACAACACGGAGGCGAACTAGATTTTAGCAGGACTGACTACATCAGTGCTTCTTATCGATTGAATAAGCTTACCCCTCGTGAGGGTTCTATTAATATCACTGTGTCTACCGCAGGAGGACAGGAAAGCAACTTTGACCTTATCAGCCGTCCGTTTAACTTAGCTCGCTCTGTTTTGAGTTTTAATTATGCTCCAGATGCGAAGGCGGCGAACTACAATAAATGCTTTATGGACTGCTTGGCCCCGATTAGGCAGATTCAATTGATTACCAGAGGTGGTGTTTATCTGTGCGACATTAATGAAGTCGGAATATCACTAAGATGATTTGGAAACCCGAAACCTCCATTGATGATTTCCTCGCAATGGAAAACCACGACGATGGAAGTGGAGCTGGTTGTATGCTTCAAAAGTGTAATGCTACAACTACATTTCAACCCGCTAGCGATGCTACAAGGTTGGCAGCATTACAAACAGCATTGACCGCTTCGGCAGTAGCAGGAAATGCGGCGGGGCAAATTGATACGGGCATTGATGTTGCGAAGGCACAGGTTCAGGCCGCATTAAAGGCTTGGATGGCACAACCCTCCACAAATGCCCGCCAACACGATGATGCCCTTATTGCGAATGATTCTGGCACGAGTAAGTTCGTTAATGTTGCTTTTAATGAGGCTAAGTATTTCTCAGCTGGTACTATTAATAATGCCAGCCCGAGTGTTAATGTTAAGATTAATCTTGGAATGCTTTACAATACTATTTTCGCTCTGGATAAAACTATTATGTTTCCAGAAATTTTGACTTTGCGGATTGTTTGGCAACAGACACCCAAAATCTTTTATTATAACAATGATGCTCTTTCTACTGGTGGAGGCACTGTTGCGGTGGCGGATTCGAATGTTACTATTACTAATCTCAGCCTGTTCTTAGCTGTCGAGACTAACCCCGATGTCATTCAATCAATTCAACAGAAGATTATGAGTCCCGAAGGTATGAGCTTCAACATTGATTATTCTTATTTGTATAAAAATACCGTCGGTACACCTTCACAGTCTCAAAATGTCATTATTAGATTTGACAGAGGCCACGGACGACGACTTAAGAAGATTTATCACTCTGTTTTCAACACGACCGAAAATAAGAACACTGCCTACGACAATAGCAACCTGCTCGGTTCTAAGGTACAATATTTTTATACCACACTAGACGGAGCACGACTTCAGGAATTCAACGTTGATTGTCAAACTGGAAAACTAGAAGACTATATGTATCTTAAGCGAAGTTGGAAGGCTCTGCTTTGATGAATAGCAATGTTTATCAATACAACTGGGTTTGGTGTGATAGCTTTGACAATACCCGCCCACTATGGAGCAAGGACCAAAACGAAATCAGTGGAATAAGTCTAGACACCGAGCGACGATGGGAGTTTATCGGAACCACTGCCAACATCGCGGCCAATCATTACACATTTGTCGTCACTCAGCAAGAAGTAAATGTCAGGAATGGCACCATTACTAGAACCTAAACCCCATCCGTTGAAGTAATATTAAAAATTTAGATTTATTTTTTTCTTAGAATATACAACCTACGGTCGTAGACAGTACGAAGCTTACACAAAAGATTTTTTGAAGTTGTAGGAGGTTTTTTGTAAAAAAAAGCTCCTACTATGACCACTCATCAACGAAATTTAGTCGCCCAAAATCCAGGCGGAGACTTCGTAAATGTCAAAGTCGGGTATGATGGATATGTAGGGGGTCAAAATATGAAAACTACCTTTGGTGAAGCATTAACCAGAACTAAACATTCGACAATCTTGGGGCCCTTTTTCCGAAATTTTCCATGAAGTATATGGACTTTTTTGAAAACGTGTGGAAATGAAAGGAAATCAATTCACTGATTGCAGAACATATAAAAATAATATTAAAACATGTTTTTATTAATTGTAATACAATTTAACTTCATCTTCAGAGGTGGGCAGGAACCGGTCCGACACGGTAATCTTTCTCCTTTTTCATAGTCCCGGCTACTATGAATCTATGATGATAACAATGCCCAACATGCAGAATTTGCTTTTAATTTTGTTTATCTTTGTTTACATTAAGCATTTTACTTTATTATGATAATAAACATTGCTTTTACCTACAATAAATTCCCCCCGGGGGGGGAGGGGGGGGGGAGGGGGGAACGGGGGAGGAAGAGAAGTGCGATGTCGCCACGCAAAATACATAGATTCTACAACAAAATTTCTTTAATTACTAAAAGAAATAATAAATCTAACTCCGTAATATCATACTAACTAAATTAGAAGTTTGTTTAACTCTTGCACGCGACAAACGTTCTTAATCCCGCTTTCGACCATAACAAACCTGCCAGTGCAAAAAATTACGATTAATACTACACTACTACAAAGAAAAAAAACACAAAACAAATTCAAACATCTTTCAGATGAAGGAGAAAAGTGAAAGCTATGCAAACTACCTGGTGCGTGCATTTGAAGTTAGCGCCGAGTCAGCGCAAGCGATGCTAAAACAAACTCCCATGCGTTAGGTGAGCTGGGAGCGGTGAGACCGGTGCCGCGTTGGGGGTTGGAAGGTGAGTTACCAGCAGACAGAGCGCCAGCTGCCATCCGCGCGATGAGATCCTCCAGCAAGCTTTCTCTCTCGCTCTTACTATTTTTGTTGTTGTTGTTGTTGTTGTTGCTGTTGCTGTTGCTGTTGCTGTTGTTGTTGTTGTTGTTATCATTATCATCATAGTTTTTCTTGTTCTTGTTATTTTTCTTCTTCTTCTTCTTCACTCTCTCGTTCTCTTCTTCTGAGCTTTCCTCCTAGAACATTACTCTAGGAGCTTTATACCAATCAGCCCATGGAAAGGGACCGATGGCCTATGTACTCCCTAAATAATGATAATAATAATAATAATAATAATAATAGTGCTTCTCTGTCAATGGCTGATGCATTTCTGCACATGCGCCTCCATCGTCTCACCCGTGAGGGGAGTACGAAGAATTGACGATAAGCTCTAATGACACCCCCGCACGGGCAGTTCCAACACTTCCAGACGGGCCGGTATGTTCAATGAAAATACTGGTCCAGACGGATCGGTATGTTAAATGAAAATACTGGTGGCACCGACGGGAATCGAACTGGCGACAGGGCCCAGATGGTAGAACTTGACCACTGGGCTATCACGGTGTCCAATAATAATAATAATAATAATAATAATAATAATAAAGTTTGAAAAAAAAAATGTCAGCGCTTCCCGTTAGAGAGATTATACTCGGAAAAAAAAAGACAGGGAAAGGCTCACTGATAGAATGCCACACACACTAGCTAGCCATACTAAAGCTAGTAGCTATACTCCCCTCTCTAAACTATATGCTGCGGCGCCCAAAGAGACCTTTTGCCCCCCCCCCCCGGGGCCCCCCCCCTTCACAAAAAAAAGAAAAAGAAGAAGAAGGAGTAGGAAAGATTATACCTCCAACGACATGTCCACTTCATCAGCGTCGACCGCGGGCTTTTTGGACTTCGGCTTGCCTAGTCGCGTCAGAAATTAGAAACACTGAAAAAAAAGCACACAAAAAAAAGATGAAATTTGCTAGTACCTGGCTTTTTCTTGCTGGACCCCTTAGGCATACGAGGCTCAGGGGTCTCTTCTTCTTCAGGGACGTCTGGAACGTCTGGAACATCGTCGACGTCGATGGATTCTGCACAAAGAACCAAACAATATTACATACCTTCATTTTTCATATGACATACAATGTTGCTACCGAATCTCAGTTTTTTTGGCCTGCCCGAAGAGCGAGGCTCAGTCGGGCCCTTTTTTTGATTCTTCTTCTAACGTTTCAGGCGAGCGTGCAGTAAATATGCAAAATAAAGAAAAGGAAGATGCCAAAAAAAACAAAAAAAAAAAACAAAAAAAAAAAAAAAAAAAGATGGAGCTGGTGGAGAAGAAGAATAATAACATGTATTTGAAGAAGAAAAAGAAAAATGGAAGAAGAAGAAGAAGAAGAAGAAGAAGAAGAAGAAATGACCTTGTTTGCTTCGTACAGAAGCAAAAGCTCCCGCTTCCGCCAGTTGCAAATCATAGGCGGGTTCGTGGGGTTACCGACGTAGAGGAGCCACGCGGGCTTCACCTGCTTCTCGAAGTCCATCGGCGACTGATCAAGCATGCAAGAGTGTTTAAGGTTAAAACCAAAAAAAACCATGAGCTGATATTGGATTTCGTCAGCCTTGCCATCGCCGTCAGTGTCGACCTCGCGCGCAGCAAAAATGAAGCGCTTCGATCCTGCAACATCCAAGTATAAAAAATATGTGCAGCTTGTGAATTTTGAAAAACATACAGTACCTCGATTGACATGCGCAGGAGTCTTCTTGCGCCAACCAATGGGAAAGACAATGAAGAGCCTGCAAATAAAAAATAAACAATCAGTTTATTAAAATCTTTCATACTTATAGGGAAAAAGACCCGGGAGCACAAGGTGAAGTTTCACCCTCACATGTCTCCACTTGCGTGGACGCCTTCAGTTCGAAATTGTTGTACTTTGTAAGTGCAACGTCGAGCGCGAGCGCCCCCTCCCGATGTTTGTTGTCCTCGGATGTGAACTTAAAGAGCAAGCTAATTAAAGCAGCAGCAAAAGAGGAATAATAATAATAATAAAAAGAGAGTTTAAATTTTAAAAAAATGGCAGCGCTTCCCGTTAGAAGAAATATACTCGAAAAAAAAAACAGGGAAAGGCTCACTGATAGAAGGCCACACACACTAGCTAACTATACTAAAGCTAAGTATCTATACTCCCCTCTCTAAACTATGCTATCGAATAATAATAATAACAATATAATAGTGCTTCTCTGTCAATGGCTGATGCATTTCTGCACATGCGCCTCCATCGTCTCACCCGTGAGGGGAGTACGAAGAATTGACGATAAGCTCTAATGACACCCCCGCAAGGGCAGTTCCAACACTTCCAGACGGGCCGGTATGTTCAATGAAAATACTGGTCCAGAAATAGACCGGTATGTTCAATGAAAATATCGGTGGCACCGACGGGAATCGAACTGGCGACAGGGCCCAGATGGTAGAATAACAATATAATAATAATAATAATAATAATAATAATAATAATAATAATAATAATAATAATAATAGTGCTTCTCTGTCAATGGCTGATGCATTTCTGCACATGCGCCTCCATCGTCTCACCCGTGAGGGGAGTACGAAGAATTGACGATAAGCTCTAATGACACCCCCGCAAGGGCAGTTCCAACACTTCCAGACGGGCCGGTATGTTCAATGAAAATACTGGTCCAGAAATAGACCGGTATGTTCAATGAAAATACTGGTGGCACCGACGGGAATCGAACTGGCGACAGGGCTCAGATGGTAGAACTTGACCACTGGGCTATTACGGTGTCCATAATAATAATAATAATAATAATAATAATAATAATAATAATAATAATAATAATAATAATATGTATCGTCTGCCAATTGCTGAGCCAAAAGGCCATGTGCATCCAGTCCTCCATTCCATAAGGAAAGTCTCCACACCAATCGGTGGAATAAAGGAAGTGACTGCATAGAACATTACTCTAGGAGCTTTATACCAATCAGCCCATGGAAAGGGACCGATGGCCTATGTACTCCCTAAATAATAATAATAATAATAATAATAATAATAATAATAATAATAATAATAATAATAATAATAATAATAATAATAATAATAATAATAATACTGACAACAATAACAACAATAATTATGATGATGATGATGATGATAATAATAATAATAATAATAATAATAATAATAATAATAATAATAATAATAATAGGCTTCCTCAGACTATAGCATCAGATCCAGATCCTGGACATGTGCCTCCATTAATAATAATAATAATAATGATAATAATAATAATAGTGCTTCTCTGTCAATGGGTGATGCAAATCTGCACATGCGCCTCCATCGTCTCACCCGTGAGGGGAGTACGAAGAATTGACGATAGGCTCTAATGACATCCCCGCAAGGGCAGTTCCAACTTCCAGACGGACCGGTATGTTCAATGAAAATACTGGTGTCACCGACGGGAATCGAACTGGCGACAGGGCCCAGATGAATAATAATAATAATAATAATACTATATCTGAGGCGTACTGATGCAGCTAATGGCATATCCTCAACGGACATAAGCCTCCAATACCCTGATTCGAGGTCCTCCACCCCCCCGTGTCAGTCTCTCGCCTGATGATCGGGGCCACCGATGGAGCTCCTGAGGGCAAGACTGCACTAAGCCGAGGTTATTCCGCAGTCCCAGCAACCTCTTGCAAGACGTCACCGAATGTGCAAGTGCATACACCAAGCGCGGTTGCTAGAGCTGCCTCGAAACCCCACCCATAACAATCTGGTGTCTGCTGGGTCCTGGGCTATCAACCAGCATATGCGGCGTTTAAGATCTTTTACGCGCGCAACAACCCTCCTCCCCAGCATCTACCACCAAAGGGTTATGAGTTGGCGTCACAGTTTAACGCCTTGAGGCCGTTGGGCTGAATAATAATAATAATAATAATAATAGTGCTTCTCTGTCAATGGCTGATGCATTTCTGCACATGCGCCTCCATCGTCTCACCCGTGAGAGGAGTACGAAGAATTGACGATAGGATGTAATGACGCCCCCGCAAGGGCAGTTCCAACACTTCCAGACGGACCGGTATGTTCAATGAAAATACTGGTGGCACCGACGGGAATCGAACTGGCGACAGGGCCCAGATGGTAGAACTTGACCACTGGGCTATCACGGTGTCCATAATAATAATAATAATAATAATAATAATAATAATAATAATAATAATAATAATAATAATAATAATAGTGCCTCTCTGTCAATGGCTGATGCATTTTTGCACATGCGCCTCCATCGTCTCACCCGTGAGGGGAGTACGAAGAATTGACGATAAGCTCTAATGACACCCCCGCAAGGGCAGTTCCAACACTTCCAGACGGGCCGGTATGTTCAATGAAAATACTGGTCCAGAAATAGACCGGTATGTTCAATGAAAATACTGGTGGCACCGACGGGAATCGAACTGGCGACAGGGCTCAGATGGTAGAACTTGACCACTGGGCTATTACGGTGTCCATAATAATAATAATAATAATAATAATAATAATAATAATAATAATAATAATAATAATAATAATAATAATAATAGTGCTTCTCTGTCAATGGCTGATGCATTTCTGCACATGCGCCTCCATCGTCTCACCCGTGAGGGGAGTACGAAGAATTGACGATAAGCTCTAATGACACCCCCGCAAGGGCAGTTCCAACACTTCCAGACGGGCCGGTATGTTCAATGAAAATACTGGTCCAGAGAAATAGACCGGTATGTTCAATGAAAATACCGGTGGCACCGACGGGAATCGAACTGGCGACAGGGCCCAGATGGTAGAACTTGACCACTGGGCTATCACGGTGTCCATAATAATAATAATAATAATAATAATAATAATAATAATAATAATAATAATAATAATAATAATAATAATAATAATAGTGTATCTCCTGCCAATTGCTGAGCCAAAAGGCCATGTGCATCCAGTCCTCCATTCCATAAGGAAAGTCTCCACACCAATCGGTGGAATAAAGGAAAGTGACGGCATAGAACATTACTCTAGGAGCTTTATACCAATCAGCCCATGGAAAGGACCGATGGCCTATGTACTCCCTATTTACTCTAGGAGCTTTATACCAATCAGCCCATGGAAAGGACCGATGGCCTATGTACTCCCTAAATAATAATAATAATAATAATAATAATAATAATAATAATAATAATAATAGTGTATCTCCTGCCAATTGCTGAGCCAAAAGGCCATGTGCATCCAGTCCTCCATTCCATAAGGAAAGTCTCCACACCAATCGGTGGAATAAAGGAAGTGACGGCATAGAACATTACTCTAGGAGCTTTATACCAATCAGCCCATTGAAAAGGACCAATGGCCTATGTACTCCCTAATAATAATAATAATAATAATAATAATAATAATAATAATAATAATAATAATAATAATAATAATAATAATAATAATAATAATAATAATAATAATAATAATAATAATAATAATAGTGCTTCTCTGTCAATGGCTGATGCATTTCTGCACATGCGCCTCCATCGTCTCACCCGTGAGGGGAGTACGAAGAATTGACGATAGGCTCTAATGACACCCCCGCAAGGGATAATAATAATAATAATAATAATAATAGACTTATCAGTCAATTGGCCTTTGATCCTGTCGGACATGTGCCTCCATTGGTAGCACGGGACCGTTCGGTGACGCGGCTCCGCTCCAAAGACTCGACTGGCAGTGCAATGTGCAAATGAGCGTGCTGTGCATGTGCAAGTGGGTGCAAGGAGTGAGAGGAGTTATCTGCCGAGAAGAAGTCCGCGACGCTGCGCTGACCTCCACCTACAACAGATCTAGCCAGACATTCTACCTGACTAGGCCTTCCCCTCCTTCTACCCACCTCCTGAACGACCGTGAGGTCGATCACCTCCTCCTCCTCCTCCGCCCCCTCTGCCTCCCTGGTCTGCGCCTCCAACTCCTCCCACTCCTTCCAGATGGTGGCAACAAACCTTCCTAACTCCTCCTCCACCTCTTCTGGGACAGGGATAAACAAAACGCCGAGCATCGCCGCCATCTTTTCATCCTCCCCCTTCAGCCATTCCTCTTTGAAGAGCCTCATCTCCTCCTCTGCCTCCCGCAGTTCCCTGTGATAAAGCCCTCCTCGATTCAGCATGAGGGGCTGCCGGGCTTGCGCCTCATCGATAAACTTAAACAGTGCCTCACGAGAGCTCGCAAACGTTGGGCAATGCAGCAGGAAGTGACGTAACGACTCGTTAACCTCAGTGCCACACAAGGCGAAACAGCTTGAGCAGTCCGGCGAGCATGAGCCAAATTTGGATCGGTAGAGGCGAAGGCGATTGTTGCAGCTCAACAATCGCCTTCTGATAAGGTTGTGACTTCCCCCCTCCAGCGCCCGCCAACGTGGGAAAGCAGAGCGGGAAAACATCTGGCTAAGCAGCACCCTAAGCCCATCAGAGGGCTTAGCCTGCCGCTCCCAGCCAGCTACTTCCTGCCGGACAGACCATTGCTTTACCACCTCGTTCCAGTTCGCCAGAGCGGCCCGCCAGTCCTTATCATCTACCGTGCCATCTTCGTTCACGACCCGCTTGAGCGCATCCAAGCCCTCCCGCAGCCTGTGATCTGCTAAGATCAAATTTTCCGTATCTTCCTTCCATTTGCACCGACCCGTGTTGTAAAGCCTGCGTGTTAGCGCTGTGTTGCCCAGTAACTCGATGCGCCCTAGGAACCGAAGCCGGGCCGCCTTGGCAAGGATGCTAAAACTCGGCGTGCGGCCTAAACCCCTGGTGATGCAGCCGCTTGTGCGCGTACCAACACCCAAGATGACCCGCAGGGGCGCTACCAACGCGCCCTCCAGCTTACTCAGCTTGTTGGCGCCCGGCAGATCCCAAAAAGCCGATGCGTAAAGCAACTTTGCGCCAACCATTTGCTGCCAATTCATCAGCCGAAGACGCGCTGGAACTTCAAGGGCAATCCAGAGGGGATAGCAGGCAGCCGTTCCCGCTACAGTGATTTCCGCCGCCCGCTTCGCTTGCGGTTTATCGGAGAGGGTGTCCGTGAGCAGAACTCCCAGGTATTTGTAGTGGTCGGTGACGTTGAGAACCTTGCCCCGGAACCTCACGCATGGGGGCGACTTTTTTGACTTGGCGTGCCCGTATATCGGCATGACTTCCGTCTTGCCCGGTTTCAGGTTGATTTCAAGCCGATAGTCCTCCACGAATGTCGCCACGACATTTACAATCTGTTGAAGCTCCGTGACACTATGCGCAATTACCGCAACGTCGTCGGCGTAAAGCAGGGTCCGTATGTCTTCGATGCGGTTGAGGTCCTCGATCTCCAACTCTTTCGCGATTCGGACCGTTAGCTCATCCATGAAGACGTTGAACAGCGACGGTGACAACGGCGACCCTTGCTGAACTCCCATCTCTTCCAGCACTTCACCAGTGAGTTCGCCATCGACTAGCACTCGCGATGACGTTCTTCGGTAAAAACGCCGCAGAATGCGATAGAACTTGCCCTGTACCCCCATCTGGGTTAGCCTCTGAAACAACCCGGCCCGCCAAACCGTAGGGAATGCCTTTCTCAGATCCAC